>ML102686.1:0-14379 GCA_003697995.1 Taxidea taxus jeffersonii
GATTGAATCCAAAGTGATGTATTATCTTATAAACACAGGTCAGGAACAAGGACAGGAAGATGTTCTGAAATACCTTCTATCAATCTCCTTGGCTTTCTGATTTGATATCTGACTGATGTAACCCTCAGATTTCAGTTTGTGTCATCTCATATCTATAAATGTCTGGTGCACTTGCTGTGTGGAATAATACCTGCTATTTCTAGTCTGACTTGAGAATGTGCTATGGACCCCAGAATACAGAGAGCATCTCTCAAACTTAAGGTAACTGAGACAAGGCAGCCACTATGCAACAGAATATCTAGTCAGGGGTAGGTGACAAGGTCTGCAGCCCTCTCCTGGGGCATGTAGTGACAATCCTCCAGGACTACTTGGAGCCCGATGACATCTGTGATATAACTTTCTGTTACAACAGCATAGCAGAAATTCCATTTTGAAACTCAACTTACTCAGGTGAAAAGTGACCCAGAAGTCATCTAAGCCAGGCTTTGTCGTAGTAAATAGGGGGGAAAAAAGTAACAGCAATCAAAAGCTAAAAGCTGGGGAGAAGGGCCAAGATAATAGTGTGGGAAGACCCTGAACTAACTTCCTCCACGGATATAAGTCTACACCTATTTATAGAACAATTCCTTCTGAAAAATTACTGAGCTCTTCCTGAACAACACCAAAAGACAGAGAACATATAGAGAACAGCAAGTGAAATGGACCAAGTAAAATCCATATTCCCCAACACTGTGAGCTGCAGTGGGGAGAGATATTATTGAAGGACTGTGAGCAGATTTGTCTTCCCTGGGTCCCAGAAAAAGATCCACAGTTTAAAATGGCAACTAGAATATGAAGAAACCAGCCCTAGCACCCTGCTAAATGGTGGGAAGTTGCTAGAAATCTCTCTGGGTTGGCCCACATCAGTCACAGCTCAAGCCAACCAGCTGAAGTCACCAGGCACACACAGTCTACACAAGTGATGACCACACACAAGATCATTCCTTCAAGTTTAGGAGAAATATTTGTTTTGCCTAATCCATAAAAACAAAAATCAAGCAAAGAAAAGTCACAGAAAGTCAAGCAAAATGAGAGGGCAGAACAAAAGTGCTTCAAATGAAAGAACAAGACAAAACCTCAGAAATGAAATGGAGATAAACAGTCTAACTGATAAAGAATTCAAAGCAATTGTCATAAAGATACTTAACAGACTGAAGAAGAGTAGATGAATCAGCAAACACTTCAACAAAGAGAAAATATACAAAAGAACCAATTAGAGTTGAAGAATACAATAACTGAAATGAAAAATATACTAGAAAGCTAGAGAGAATCAATAGTAGAGTAGAGGATACAGAAAAACAGATCAGTGATCTGGAAGACAGAATAATGGAAAGCACTCAAGCTGAACAGCAAAAACACAGCCTCAATACAGTTTTTAAAAAAGATTAAAGTCATACTATGCAACTTTTCTACCAGAATGGTATGAAACTAGAAATCAATCATAAGGAAAAAAAAAAACAACTGGAAAAAACACAAACATGTGGAAGCTAAACAAGGTGATACTAAACAATAAATGAGTGAACAATGGAGTCAAAGAAGAAATGAAAAAATACATGAGGAAAAATGAAAATGCGAATACAAAGATCCAAAATTTGGGGGACACAATGAAAGCAATTTTAAGAGGTAATAGAGCAATTTAAGCCTACCACAAAAAAAAAAAAAAGGAAAAATTGAAATAAATAGTCTAACCATCTATGAAAAGGAACTAGAGAAAAGCAAACAATGCCCAAGGTGAGTAGAATGAAGGAAATGATAAAGATCACAGCAGAAATAAATAATTCAGAGACTACAAAAACTATAGAAAAAAAAGATCAATGAAACCAAGAGTTGGTTTTTTTAAAGAGATAAACAAAATTGATAAAACTTTAGCCAAACTCATCAAGAAAAAAAAAAGGGACCCAAATAAATAAAATAAAAAATGAAAGTTGAGAAGTAACTATTAACACAAAACATACACAAAGAGTTCTAAGAGAACACTATGAAAAATTATATGCCAACAAGTTGGACAACCTAGGAGGAAGAAATAAATTGCTAGAAATATATAATCTTCCAAAAGTGAATTAGGAAGAAATTAAAAACCTAAACAGACCAATTACAAGAAACAAAATTGAACTAATAACATAAAATGAAAGTCCAGGACCAGATAGTCACAGGTGAATTTTACCAAACATTTAAAGAAGAGTTAATACCTATTCTTCTCAAACTATTTCAGAAAATAGAAGAGGAAGGAAAGCTCCAACACATTCTATAAGTCCAGCATACACTGATACCAAAACCAAAGATACCGCAAATAAAGGAAGGAAGGAAGGAAAGAAGGAAGAAAGGAAGTGGGGAGGGAGGGGAGAGAGAGAGAGAGAGAGAGAGAGAGACAGAAAGGAAGAAGAAAGAAAGAAAGAAAGAGAGAAAAGAGAAGAAAGAAAAGAAAAGAAGGAAGAAAAAATATAGGCCAATATGCCAAATGATCATATAACCAAAAATCCCCAACAAAATATTAGCAATCCACATTCAATAACACATAAAAAGGATTATTTACCACAATCAAGTAGAATTTATTCCAGGGATGCAAGTATGATTTAATGTCCACAATGTAATCAACATGATACTCCACATCAACAAAATAAGGAATAATAATCATATTATCATCTCAATAGATGTAGAAAAAACATTTGACAAAATTCAACATCTGTTCATGATAAAAACTCTCAACAAACTAGATTTAAAGGGAATATACCTCAACATAATAAAGACTATATATGAAAAACCCACAGATAACATCATACTCAATGGTGAAAGCTGAAAGCTTTTTCTCTAAGGTCAGGAACAAAATAAGGATGTCTACTTTTATTGCTTTTATTCAATATAGTACTGGAAGTTCTAGCCACAGTAATCCGGCAAGAAAAAGAAATAAGAGTCATCAATATTGCTAAGGAAGAAGTAAAACTGTCACTATTTGCACATTACATAATACTGGATAGAGAGAGCCCTAAAGACACCACCAAAAACTATTAAAAGTAATCAATGAGTTCAGTAATGCTGCAGGATACAAAATTAATATATAGAAATCTGTTGTGTTTCTATAGACCCATGATGAAGTAGAAAGAGAAATTAAGAAACTAACGTATCAAAAAGAATAAAATACCTAGGAATAAACTTAATCAAGATGTTGAAAGACTCTAAAAGTATAAAACACTGATAGAAAAATTGAAGATGACACAAATAAGTGGAAAAAAACATGCTCATGGATTTGATGAGTTAATATAGTTAAAATGCCCACACCACCCAAAGCAATCTATAAATTCAATATAATCTCTATCAAAAAAACAATGTATTTTTCACAGAACTAGAGCCCATAACACCAAAGTTTGCATGGAATTTCAAAAAACCCCAGAGACAAAGCAATTAAAAAAAAATATTTATTTATTTGACAGAGAGAGATCACAAGTAGGCAGAGAGACAGACAGAGAGAGAGGGGGAAGCAAGCTCCCTGTTGAGCAGAGAGCACAATTTGGGGCTCGATCCCAGGACCCTGAGATCATGACCTGAGCTTAACCCACTGAGCCACCCAGGTGCCCCTGAGCCAAAGCAATTTTGAGAAAGAAAATCCTGGAGGTATCACAATACCAGATTCCAAGATATACCACAAAGTTCTGGTACTCAAAAGAGTATGCTACTGGCACAAAAACAGACACATAGATCAGTGGAACACAATAGAGACTCCAGAGATAAACCCACTCTTAATACTAAATTAATGTATGACAGAGGAGGCTAGGATGTACAATGGGGGAAAGACAGTCTCTGTAATAAATGGTGCTGGGAAAACTAGACATTCACATTCAAAAGAATGAAACTGAACCAATTTCTTATAGCATACATTAAAAATAAACTCAAAATGAATTGAAGACCTAGTGTAAACCTGAAACCATAAAACCCCTAGAAGAAAACATAGGCAGTAATCTCTTAGCTACCAGCCTTAATAACCTATTTATGGGTATGTCTCCTTAGGCATGGGAAACAAAAGTAAAAGTAACTACTGAAAATACAACAAAATAAACAGTTTTTGCACAATGATGGAAACCATCAACAAAACAAAAATACAGCCTACTCGATGGGAGAATATAATTTCAAATACTAAATCTGATAAGGGGTAAATATCCAAAATATATAATAAATTTATACAATTCAACACCAAAAGACAAATAATCTGATTTAAAATGAGCAGAGAACCTAAAAGACATTTTTTTCCAAAGAAGACATACAGATGACCCACAGACACATAAAAAAGTGCTCAATATCACTACTCATCAGAGAAATGGAAATTTAAACAACAAAGAAATATTACCTTACAGGGACGCCTGGGTGGCTCAGTTGGTTAAGCAGCTGCCTTCGGCTCAGGTCATGATCCCAGCGTCCTGGGATCGAGTCCCACATCGGGCTCCTTGCTCGGCAGAGAGCCTGCTTCTCCCTCTGCCTCTGCCTGCCTCTCTGTCTGCCTGTGCTCGCTCGCTCTCTCTCTCTCTAACAAATAAATAAATAAAAATTAAAAAAAATCTTTAGAAAAAAAAAGAAATATTACCTTATACCTGTTAGAATAGCTTATATAAAAGATAAGAATAAAAGTCTTTACAAAGATGTGGAGAAAAAGGAACACTCATGCACCGTTGGTGGGAATGTAAACCAGATAGCCACTATAGAAAACAGTATGAAGGTTCTTCAAAAAATTAAAAATAAAAATACCATACAATCCAGGAATTCCTCTCCTAGGTATTTACCCAGAGAAAACAAAAAGACTAATTCGAAAGGATATATAAACCCCTATGTTTATTGCAACATTATTTACAGTAGCCAAGACATGGAAGCAACCTAAGTGTATACTGATAGATGAATGGATAAAGAAGGTATAGTATGTATATATGTATATGTAATATGAAATATTATTCCTTCATAAAAAAAGGAGATCTTCCATTTGTGAGAATGTGAACAGACCTACAGGGTATTATATTAAGTGAAATAAGTCAAAGACAAAGTACCATAAAACTTTACTTATATGTGGAATCTAAAAAACAGAACAAGCAAATGAAGAGTAAAAACAGAAGAAGAAACAGACCTGTAAATACAGAGAACAAACTGGGAGTTGCCAGAAGGAAGTGGGTAGGGCAGGACAAAAATGGGTTAAGGGGATTGGGAGGCATAGGCTTCCAGTTACGGAGTGAATAAGTTGTGTGGATGAAATGTCCATCATAAGGAATATAATTAATGATATTGTAATAGCACTGTATGGTGCCAGATAGTAGCTACACTTGTGAGCAGAGCATAAATACAGAGTCGTTGAATCACTATTTGTACACCTGAAACTAATGTAACATTTTGTGTCACCTAGATTTCAATTTTATTTTATTATTTTTTTAAATTTTTATTTTATTTTTATTTAAACATATAATGTAACCCCACCACCCTCTCCCAACCCCCCTCCCCCCACCCCCCTCAGTTTGTTTTATGACATTAAGAGTTTCTTTTGGTTTGTCTCCCTCCTGATCCCATCTTGTTTCATTTTTTCTTTTCCTACCCCCTTAACCCCCACCCCCGTTGCATCTCCACTTCCTCATATCAGGGAGATCATATGATAGTTGTCTTTCTCCGATTGACTTATTTCACTAAGTCAACAAACAAACTTGGAAGAGGTCAACACTGGAATTAGGTATAACATTCTAGAAGCTTTCAAATAGTTTGGCTAGTTATGTCTGTGTAGTTGATACAATTAGTCCTGTGGGTGTGAAGGAAGAAGAGGGCACTGGGAAACAGGGAAGGTAAGCCATTCAGCTAGGTTTTGGGTAGGTCAGCGCATGAACCCTTCGCTTTCTCAGTATTCTTACAGCATATCAGCTGCTACCCATTTTTGTTCTTCCCCACTTCTTCCAGGTGACCATCCTTTCTTATTCTACTTTCCTCAGGATATAGGAAAGGGCACATGCCCCAAGTATGACCAACTGCTATATCCCTTCTCATTGAGCCAGTGACTAGTCCAAGAGGTAGACATTAGGGGCACCTGGGTGGCTCAGTGGGTTAAAACCTCTGCCTTCGGCTCAGGTCATGATCCCAGAGTCGTAGGATCGAGCCCCGCATCGGGCTGTCTGCTCGGCAGGGAGCCTGCTTCCTTCTCTCTCTCTGCCTACTTGTAATCTGTCTGTCAAATAAATAAATAAAATCTTTAAAAAAAAAAAAGAGGTAGACATTACTTTTTTTGTTGCCATTTGCTGACATTTAGCTTTGGAGTTTTTTTTTAATATGCAGATACTGAGAGAATGAAGCCATTTTTCAACTATGGTTAATAACCTGGTGGTATGAACCTGGAACTGTTGGGAACTGTCTTCTATAAATTTAAAGGAAATATATTATTAAGACAGGATTAAAAGCAAACAAACACACCAGAAACAGAAATGGAATTTGAATCCTGGTGTTAATCCATGAGGTAACGCATGGTTTCTTTAGCAGCTCCTCAACTCTTAGTATCCTTTCTAGCTTCCTGACCCAATAAATACTCCCAGTTTGTTAGTCTGTTTCAGCTGCTTTGGGTTATGACATTGTCCCTTGCAACATTTAACCAATTACAAAGATAAATAAGGTGAACTGAGAAATCATCTTCCAGTTAGAATACAAAAATGACTCAACCCCAGATAAGATTATGAGGCTCAAAAAAGGGAATTAGAAGAATGATTTTAGAAGATAAATAAGGCAGAGCTGCCAGGGTGTACTCAAGATTCTATGTCCAAGAAGGAACACTGAAAGGCACACAGGACAGGTGGAGATAAAAGGGGTAGAGGAAAGGAAAGCTGGAGTAAAGCAGCGAAATGTGTGTCATCATCAGATTCAAGAATATAATTCAGTTCAGTAAAGAGTCTAATATACACAACTTGGTCAGCTTACCTAATGCACCCAGTGACTAAGGTTGTCCTAGTCCACAACTAAGGTCTCTCTGCCTCTCGAGCATATACTCTTGTTTTCCATCAGCCAGCCTCAGTGTAATCTTGGCTTACTAGCAAAATGTTAGTTCTAGGACGGGGATAACAACTAGTCTTATTGAATACTGCAATCATATGGAGAAATCCAGAATGTATAGAAGCCTGCTTTCTCAGGAAAGCATTGGGCTTAATTAAATTCTCTTTAAGGAGCCAAGAAATTAAAGACACTTAGCAAAATGGGAATCATTCTATCTTTTACTCATTTAAACATTCATAATATCTGGGTGTCTGGATGATTATTTCTTCCGAAGTAGAACCACTGACTAAATGAGGAGCTGAAGAATAGAAAGCCAAGTACCGTGCTCGCTTCGGCAGCACATATACTAAAATTGGAAAGTCAAGTATCTTAGTATGAAGACTGTTCCTATCAAGACATTGTGACACATTTTTTTAAAGGCACAACTTAAATACCTTTTAGTTTTGAAGTTAATTTGGTAAATAGAATCTTGATATTAACAGCCACAAGTTGGTAGATGGTTGAGCCAGAAAGCCCTGGAGTTGGAATCTGACCTTGCTAATTTATACAATATCAATCTAGTCCTATAGGTATTTGTTGCTAGTGGCTAGCATCTCTGTTTCTAGAGATACAATGGTTGCAAGTGTGTCATAATCCCTATTGTTATAGAGCTGCCAGTCTAATGGGAAGGAAGAGTCAAGAAAAGTAATAATGACAATAAGGTGAGGAGAAAGAGGTATGAGAAATTTGGGGACCTAGGGGAAGTTGCAGCTTGGAGGGCTGACTAATGGAGAGGCATAGAAGTCCTTCCTTTCAAAACTGATATTTAAGCCAAGACCATAGTGACGGATGGGATTATCCAAATGAAAGTGGCTATAGAGAGTGATTTTGGCAGCAAGAACAGTCTGTGTGAGGGATAAGGCAAGAGAAAGGGAGCATTGACACTTGGTGGAAGTACAATGTGCTCATTATGGTTTGCACTCAGTGGTGAGGTGATAGGAGACTGGGGGACAGACCAAGCTAGAGCTAGCATAGTAACTAGTGTAAGTAGTTACCCAAAATGTACTGAATCAGTTAATATCTCTAGGATCAGATCTGTGCTCTTTAAATTAGGAGAGCCGTATTTCCAACACCAAGGTTTGTTTTTTGTTTTTGTTTTTGTTTTTTGACTCAGCTGCCCATTAACTAATCATCAGAAGTCATGATCACAGAGAAGCTTATAAATTATTTTAAAGAATATAAATTTGACATTTGAAATTTATTTCAGACAGTTATCCAACAATCCACCCTTCAACCCATACATATATATACCCGTCTATTTAAAAAATACTTACTGTCTATTATGTGGCAGGCATTGTAGCAGGAATTAACATTGTATTAAAGAATAAACAAGGGCACCTGGGTGGCTCAAGACGGTAAGCATCTGCCTTCAGCTCGGGTGCTGGGATTGAGCCCCACATTGGATTCCTTGCTCAGTGGGGAACCTGCTTCTTGCTCTGCCCCTCCCCCTTCTTGTGCACTCTCTCTCTGTGTCAAATAAATAAAATCTTTTTTTAAAAAAAGAATAGACATAGTTCCGTCTTTGTGAAACTTATACAGAAGAGGGAGGAATGGACAATAAACAAGTAAATAAACAAATATATGATACAGTTTATTATCACTACAGTGAGGGAAACAACCTCCTTACGGTGATAGAGAATAATAGGAGTCAACCCAGATAAGGTGGTATGGGAGATATCTCTGAGGAAGTATAATTTATGCTGATGATAGAAGGTGAAAAAGGCAGCCATGTAAAGAATGGGATGAAGATTCTAGGCAAAGGAGCAGGATATGTAAAGGTAGAGGATAAGTGTATCTTGAGACATCTGAGGAGATGAAAAAGAGCCACTGACCCTGGGATATGAAAGGAAGGTCAGAGTGACTCAAGCTGAAGTTGAAGATCTACCATACATGGCTTGGTAGGAAATAGTAATGAGTTTGTATTTCATTGAATAGCAATAAGAAATAGAAAGTAACATGACCTGCTATATCATCTTTATGCTTTAAGTTTTTAAATTTTATTCTAATTGCTAATAGAATTGTAATTGTAATAATCAGCTTGGGTTACCATAACAAGATACCATTGGCTGGGTGGCTTAAACAACAGACATCTATTTTCTGACAGTTCTAGGGGCTGGAAGTCCAAGATCAAGGCGTCAGTGGGCTTGGGTTCTAGTCAGAGCTTTCTTCTGCACTCAAGGCTACCTCTCTCTGTGCAAATGCAAAGACTGAGATTTTGTATCTCTTTCCCTTCCTGTGACGACATTAGTTTTCATTGCATTAGGACTCTATCTACCCTTATGAACTCACTTCAGTTTAGTTAATCTCCTTAATTAACCCATCTCTAAATACAGTTAACATTGGGGGCTAGGACTTCAACATATGAATTTGAGGGGACACGGTCGAAACAAGATTATAGATCAAGAACAGAAATGGAAAGATACAACATATGCTATGATCAAGATTGTGCATTAGAGCAAAATTATGCTAGTATATTAGAGAAAAGTAGATGAACTCAAGAAATGTTTAGAGATAGGAACATTAGAATTAGTGGATGGTTTGGTTGTGGTGCCACTACAGAGGTAAGAAAATCTTGGGAAGGAAAAATTTGAAGGAGAGAAACAAGAGTATGGTACTAGAACTGCTAGATTTGAGAAATCTGTGAGCCACAAAAGTGGACACATTGATAATTAGATATAAGAATCTGAAACTCAGGGGCGCCTGGGTGGCTCAGTGGGTTAAAGCCGCTGCCTTCGGCTCAGGTCATGATCCCAGGGTCGTGGGATTGAGCCCCGCATTGGGCTCTCGGCTCTGCAGACAGCCTGCTTCCTCCTCTCTCTCTGCCTGCCTCTCTGCCTACTTGTGATCTCTGTCTGTCAAATAAATAAATAAAATCTTAAAAAAAAAAAAAAGAACCTGCAACTCAGAAGGGAGACTTGAAGAGAAGATACAAAATCAGGAATTATCAGCATGAACACTGTTACACTGTTACTGATAATGCTATAATGACTGAAATATCACCAAGAGAAAAAAACCATTGTACATTAATATTAACTAGATGGAGAGAACAAAGGGAATCTAAAAAAATAAATTAAGAAAGATACATAAAGGCAGGTAGAAAACCAGGAAAGCATGCTGCCTGAGGTTCAGAGAGGTTTTTTTGTTTTGTTTTGTTTTTAAAGAATGAGTGAAGTCCCCAAGACCACCCCCAGGTTCAAGAATTCTCTAGGGGATCCCACAGGATTCAGAATATAATTGCATTCCTGGATGAATTAATGTAGTGACAGGGTACACAGTTAAGTCAGCAGAGGGAAAAGGCACATGAGCAAAGTTCAGAGGAAAGCAGGCACAAGCTTCTAAGTGTCCTTTCCCAGGGGAACTCACACAGGACATACTTGATTCCTCCAGCATAAAGTTCTAACAACATAAGTAAAACATTTCCAGGGAAGCTCATTAGAGACTTGGTGACCAGAGTTTTCTTGGGGGGCTAGTCACATGGGCACCCTCTGCCTGGCATGCCTCAAAATTCCAGACTTGCTGAAGGACAGCAGGTGTTCAGAATAAACCCTATTGTTTGCACGAAAAGTTTAGGTATTGAAAGCCACTCTTGCCAGTTCCGGGAATGGTAGAAACCCTCTAAAAGTCCAACTTCCCAGATGCCTGCCTCTTCCGGGTCAGCCTTGTTTTGTTTGTTTGTTTGTTTGTTAGGTTTTCCACATTTTCATTTAAATTCCAGCTAGGGCAATATTAATTTCAGGTATAGAACTTAGTGATTCATCACTGGGCCAACCTTATAAGCAGACCTAAGGATAAGCAGTCAGACCGGCTCTGTTAACTCTTTCCTGCAGTGTTAAGGAGTAAGACACCATTGCCGGGGTTAAAGCTAGAGGGAGCTGCAGAGTCTGATGAAATCATGTAAGAAGGAAGTTACTGGTGACTTTGCAAAGCAGTGTCTGCACAGGGCATGGTGAGCTAGTTTGCCATGGGTTAAAGCATAAGCAAAGGTTAAATACTGTTCTTTCAAGAACAGTTGGTTATGAAGGGGAGCACAGCAGGGAGCAGTCAGCAGTGAAAATAGAGTAAGTGTGTTTGTCTTAAACAGGGAAGTGGGGAACATAATGAAAAGCTAGCACATGAAGCTGGCAGAGACGGAGAGGTTAAAGTACCAAAAAGAAAGAAGATAATCAAAAGAACATGAGTTCTGACAAGGCATCAGCACACCAGGATTAAAGAAAGTGGGACAGAGTAGCATAGAGAAACACAGTGGAAGTGACAGTCTGGTGAAGGTTGGTGACCACAAATTTATAACTACAGTAAATAACTAGTTAGGTGATTCCTTCAGAGAATACTGAGAAAGAAACATTTTGTGGTGGGGACAGTCAGAGGCATACTGTCATTTAATTCAGGAGATCATATGAACATGATATGTCACTTGCACAAGGTAACAGATGTGGATGCAAAGCGTCCCAGAAAAGGGTAAGGTTGACAGCCTGGAGCTAAATTAAAAAAAGAAAAAAAAAAACATACAAAACAAAAAACCACAAACATAGGAAATGATTTATTCTGACTTGGCTCTTCTGTCTTTTGTTTCAGGAAATGGTGATGGATCTAGAAGTTCAATTCTATCCAATCAATGTTAATTGAGCACTTACGTCCAGATACATGGTCTAGATAGTGGGATGGGACACCGAGGAAGACTGTTTTGTATAATATGCCAGAATTTCATTTACTGTAACATTAACAAATAATTATATCAAAAGTAAAAGTGGTAAAATCATTTATTCTATGCTCAGCCATGAGGAACTTTATGCTTTACATTATTTGGGACTGGTATGGTATTTTCCTAGAGTTCCCTTGTGACCTTATATAAAATATTCTGGCCTTATATTATTTGGGTTGTATTTACTAACTCCTTTTATTTCACTATAATGCATCTCACTAATTAGTTATTTCCTTACTCTACAGCCATTCAAGTTCTATTTGTTGGACTTGTTATAGATAGTGCACATTATAAAAGCAATGCTAGGAGTTGCTGCTTCCTCTATTTTAATAAACCTAGGCTTTAATGAGGTGTCTGGCTGATATGTAGCCCAGAATTTAGAAGACAAATCAAGCTTTCATTTGAAAATGAGGATCTAGATTCTGCTCCAAATGCCACAATACTTTGGCAGTTTGAACTGACAAGAGAACAAAAAGCTATTTTTAACCCTCCCTTTACGGTGATGTTATTCTTGAATATGTAAGCATATGCTGATGAAATCATTTCCATTCTAAATTTGGGGAAGGTCTTGAATGTAAAAATAAATTGAGAAAGTCCTGTAGGATTTCACTTGTATTTCTCATTCAATTTCAACAACTCACCAAAAGAGAAATATTCTAAAATCAGATGTGTCAAAATGCATGTGAAAGAAATAAATATATTTACAATGACACTATGTTTATCTATTTAGCTGATAGGTTATGAAGTACACTATCACACATCTATGACATTGTATTTGATAAATATGTCCCTAAACATTTTAATACAATACTTGCATATTTAATACCACTGTATACCAAGAACAATTGCAGACACAAATGAATCAGAGTCTCTGCTTCCTGAAATGTAGAGTCTTGCTGAGGAAAAGTGAAACATATGACATATTTGATGAGTGCAAGGCAAACTGATGAAGACCTTGTGTGTGTGGCATAGAAAGGTTTGAGGAGGGAGTGAGTACTCTGATCTGTTTGATCCAGTTACTATTTCAAGCAGCAGCAGCTCCAGAATAATATTCCAACAAAAATCTGCCATGATTGAGCTATTTCCACCTCTGGTTTAATCTTCATCCATTCCTTCACATGAAACTTCTAGACCAGGCTCAGAGACCACTTAGTGCTACCACAAACCCCATTTGGTCTGATGCCGCCATGACTTGGGCTTGCTACTCCCTCTGGCTAGAAAACTATACCCAATTCTACACCCTATTTTTTTAAAGATTTTATTTATTTATTTGAAACAGAGAGAGTGAGCAAGAGAGATAGAGAGTAAGCACAAGCAGGGAGAAAGGCAGGCAGGGGAGAAGCAGCTCCTCGCTGAGAAAGGAGCACCATGTGGGGCTTGATCCCAGGACCCTGAGATCATGACCTGAGATGAAGGCAGCTGCCCCAAGTGTACCCACCCAGGTGCCCAAGTGTACCCTATTTTGATGACCAGTTTCTAGCCATTCAAGAACAACCCAAACATCACTTACTCTGGGACATCTCTCAGACCTCACTTGGCTGAATTAAGGAACTCTTGTTTTGTGTTATGAAAATATTTCCATTTATCTTGGTCCTAAAGTTAACACAATATCTTGAAATTGCCCTCTTCCAGGTGGCCCGTAGGCAGGATATCTATAGGAATGGGCACTGTCACTCACCCCCTGAATGATGCCTGGCACATAAATGGGTTCTCCAATAATTATCACATGGTTAGATGAAAATGCGTATTTGATAAGAATATTCTAGTTATGTGGGGCATCAACTTGTCAATTGTTTTTAAAAAAAATAGAACAAAGACATGGTAGTCAAAAGGAGTATGGTTTCCTCTAAGACCTGGAAAGAGATAAATCTTATCTATGTAAGATGTAGTAAAGGAATACATCTGGGCTCTTTATGGGATGAGACATAATAAATTATGAATAAACTATAGACAACAGGATTCCGTGGATGTGAATCTCCTGTGTGCTAATCATTCCTGCATTTGTTATCTTATTTATTCATCAAATAACTTTGCCAAGTAAATATTTTGATAACTTATAGGTACTTCCTACTTTAAAATTATCTAAATTTGATCATAATTGCTCTAATTTGGTCAACTTTTTATTATAAAAATAATGTGTGCCCATAATGGTATTAAATGCAATGAAAATTGTTGTTGTGTCATTGCCAGTTCCAATTATTTCACAGGTAACCACTTTTAACTAATCATGTTTTTAGATTTCTCCTGGTCAACAATATTTTAATAATATATATATGAGTCCATTGCTTGACTTAACAGTTTAGGAAACTTTCAATTTATGAAATTTACTTTATAGTATAAAACCATAATTAATTTAGATATCTCAATAGCTTGAGATTCTAAAAGTCTGAATGCCAATAAGTAGTATCAATGTTTTCATTATCCAAATGCTCTTTTTAAAACCAAGTAGTACACTTGAACCCATAGAAAGAAACACAATTTGACATCATATAGAATATGCTGATGAAAAGAGAATGTTCCCTGCATCAGTCAAAATAATTATCTTTTAAAATTTTCCATCAGTTGTTCAAAGCATGTCTCATTTCACTCTGCTTTATATTTCAAGCATG
>ML102686.1:14779-45037 GCA_003697995.1 Taxidea taxus jeffersonii
CCTTCTCGTGCAGCTCTTTGTTCTTTGATGGTTTCTATTCACATCTCTGTTCTCTTGAGTAGAAGAAACCATGATTTCTTTATGATGTAATCGAAATCTTCCAGTTTTTAAGTCTTAATATTTGATGAATAAGGCCACTATTTTCTTTCAGTCATTGCTCTGGATACACTCTTTTCCTCTGTCCCAAGAACAGCCATACGAGAAAGATCAGGCAGATGAAGCATGTGGAGTAATTTGTTACCTCAGCAGTACGTAGCCCACTCTGATACAGGCTTGATGTGTGTGGTTGGGATTTTATTTCTTCATAATTTTGAATTACTACTCTAGCATCTACTGCTTTTGATAAAAGTTTTGATAGCAATTCAATTGTTGTTTATTTACTATTGAGATATTTTATCTTATTCTCTCAGGAACATTTAGGATCTTCTATCTTTGGTGGTGTGAAATTTCATAAGCATGTATCTAGATTTCAGTTGTCTCATTCATACTTCAATTAAACTCTTCTAATTTTTTCTAGTTCCAGTAAATTTTCTTCTCTCTGTAATTTGTACCTTAATTAATTTTCCTTCTTCCTTGTTAATTAACTTTTCAGTCTGTGCTGCAATCTTCCAGCTTTTAAATCATAGTACTAGATTCTTATTAAGTACAGATCTTCTAACTTCATATCTTTAGTTTTCCTCCCATAGTTTTTATTTAAGACTTTATTTATTTATTTGACAGAGAGAGATCACAAGTAGGCAGAGAGGCAGTTGGTGGAGGGAAGCAAGCTCCCCACTGAGCAGAGAGCCTGATGTGGGACTCAATCCCAGGACCCTGAGATCATGACCTGAGCTGAAGGCAGAGGCTTTAACCCACTGAGCCACCCAGGCATCCGTCCTCCCATGGTTTTAATGCTCAGCTTAACTGGAAAGTAAATAAATTGTTGTATAAATAAATTGTGTAAATCATAAGATAAGAGCCTACTGGCTATAGGTTCTATATGATTTCTTCATTTCTCACCTTTTTTTGTCGGTTCTTTTTAGTTCAGGTGCTTTCTGTGTTCTCTCAATGCTCTTTTTTACCCTAGTGGTTCTCTTATAAAAAAGCAAATTATCTTCTCCACCCCCTTTAACAATAAAAATTGGTATTTTTAAAAAAATTACTTCAACTTTTTCTCTGGTTCAATCATTCTGTATATTCATTTTGGCATTCCTCTATCAAGCCATTTCCTTTCCTGAAATGCCTAGTTGTCTTTGACTTTCTATCATCCTTGGAAGTAATCAGTGAAGTGGATGACTATAGATGATTGGGGAGTTGATCTAAGCTTCTTCTGACAGTCTGACAACCGGACCAAAAACATACAAACAAAAAATCCTCCTTGAATTGAAGAGCTGACTAACGTCTTCAAGTTCTGGGCATCTGAGCAGGGCAAGCTGCTTTCAGGTGTCCTTTTAGGGTGCACAGGGGGTTAGGTAGGCAAACTGTCCTTCCCTTCTATTAGAAGAGGTGCACTTTACTCTTAGGCACACATACCTGTGTCAGGAATCCTAATTATATGGATAGATTGTTCAAAATTTTTAGAAAACTATTTCAACGATTTCAAAGAGAGGCAAACTGCACTGCTTTCTCATTCTTGGTAAATATAGGTGTATTTGAGTTAAAAGAAGTCAATTGACTTAGCTTTTATATAAACAGCTTCAAAATAAAATATTCAGATTATTACCCTACAACTCGTCCTGCATTCCCTGCCTGATTAACTGAGCCTGAAGCTTTGCCAGGGTTCTCCTGAGCTTTTTCTTGATTTCTGGCTTATATGTCAATGTAGTCTCATTCACTCTCCCCAAAAGTCTGATTTGTTCAGGCGTTCTTCCCATTCTGTTAAGGAGTTATTCCACTTTGTACTTCCGTATTCTACTTTTAATGATATTTTGGCATGCATGTGTCTCAGTCTGTCATCTTGATCAGGAAGCAACCAAATTTATTCTTCCAAATGCTGAGTAAAGCTATGATTCTGCTCATTACTGGATTACTATTTTAAATTACACTAAGATATTTAGACAAGAATGATATATGAAGGCAAGGAAAGAGGGATAACATTGGTTGATCACCTACTGAGCACCAACAGCTGAGTGAGAGAGATTCTTTATTTTCATGACCTCATTTAATCTGTACAATAACCCTCTGAGGTGTCACTATCTCCATTTTATAAAGGGATATATTGGAACTCAGGGAGTTTAAATAAATTGCCCAAGTCATAGGACTAATAAATAGTAGAACCAACTCTGGACATGTTGGGCTCCAAATCATTTGCTAGTTCCTTCACAGCATGCTAAATGACTTTAAATGGTTTAGACTTGATGCTATAACATGGTGAGTTGTTGTATTTTTGTTTTTAAAATAAGAGAATAAGAAATAGATCTTATTTATTTGCTATTTACAAATTCAGAGAAGTCCTATTTATAGGAAATTTTTTTAAACATATTTTGTTGGTGGCATGAATGAAAGGGCAACTGTTTTCCTACCTTTCATTGAAATCCTACCAGTGATATATATATTTCCTCTCCATAAAGTAACAGAGATAGTGACAAAGAAGTAAATATGAGAGTTCTTCAATGTCAAATCAAGGCTAAAACATTAGAAGCTGTGCATTGGAGTCCACAGGCTATGAGACAGAGACAGTGGAGGGGAGGTAAACCTAGTTTAGTCCTCTCTCATATAACCTCCTCACCAAATAAAAGGTTAGAAAAGGACAGCTTACAAGTCATTCTCCTCATTCAGTCAAGAAATGGTACGTTTCTTCCTTCCCCAGTGAATTAGGTATATGTGACATTATCAGTGTATGCCAGACATTGTGAATTTTATGTTGGTGGATGTTAGTGGGTTTTTTGGTTTGGTTTTTGTTTTTTGTTTTTCTGGGTTTTTTTGGTGGTATATCCTTAAATATTTTGGAGCTTTATTCTGGGATGCAGTTAACTCACTCGTTTTATCCTTTTGAGGCTCACTTTTAAAATTCATTAATTGGGGATAGAACAGCCTTTGTTTGGGGACTAATTTATCCTACTTCTAAGGTAATACCCTTTTGAAGATGCCATATGATGCACATAAATTAGGAGATATTTCCATTTTGGCAGGTGGAACAGCTCCTGACCCTCTGTGAACTCCAAATATTATTCTTCCTATTTCTTTTTAATGGTTCTTTGTTAGGTATTGGTTGTTTGTTCATGTGCACCAATCAATACTCAGCTAAAGGCCCAAGGAAAACTCTCTGAAGATCTTTGAAACTATGAAGCTATTTTGTCTCTGGTATTCTGACCCACAGATTTAAGTTTCCTTCGTCTCTCTGAAATCCAAATGTGTTTTCCTCAACACACAAAGACTACCAGGCTCTATTTATGGTTCCCTTCCTTACATCATTGGCTGAAAATTTTCTTTAGTCAGTAGGCTAGAACAATCATAAGAGTTCGTCATGTTTGTACCTTCTCTTGAGGATCATTGTTATGCACGTTCTGTTGTTCAATCTGAAAACTATTGTTTTGTCTTATTTTTTAATTGGTTAAGACAGGAAGGTATCTTAATCAACTCTGGCTTCCATACAAGAATGCCATAGACCAGGTGGCTTAAACAAATGATAATTATTTCTCACCATTCTGGGTGGGAAGTTCAAGATCAAGGAAGGTGCTAACGGAGTGGGTTCTTGAGGAGGCTATTTTTTCTGGTTTGTAGAGACCTGCTGCCTTCTTGCTGTGTCCTCACATGGTGGACAGATAGAGAGTGCTGGTCATTCTTCCTTTTCTTTAAGTACACTAATCCCATCATGGGGGCTCTAAACCTCACAACCTCATCTGAACCTAATGGCCTCCCAAAGGTCCTACCTCCTACAAGCATCATATTGAGGAGTGGAGCTTAACCATAGGACTTTGGGTGTGGGGAGGTGGGGAGAGGACATAAACATCCAGTGCATACAGAAGGTAAAGCCAATCCTTGCTACTCTTGATTGGAACTGGAATTTTTAGTCAGTTTATGTCCAATTGAATTTGGTAAAAAAAACTAGGTGTTAGTCAGAATATAGATATAGACAGCTTTGCTTTCCATTTATCCCTATTTTAGGCCAGAATAAATCAGCCCAGATATCATAAATTAAAAACTTAGCCTAAAGGATACCAAACATCTTGTGGGAGAAAAAGGCAAATATTTGGCAGATGTATGGCTTATGTCAAATACTGAGATTGTTTTGACATTAAATCCAGACATTTTACACCCTGTTGATACAGCTCTATTTTACATAAGATGAGAGACATTTTATCATGCAGACTTCTTTTCAAGTATTCACTCATATCTGAAGCATATTTTAATATAAAAGAGTAAAACAGGTGTGGTGGCCCACATACAGAAAACAGCTGCTTTGCTGATAAGCAGGCTGGCTAGGAAATGAGGTCCCACTGCCTAAACAAACTGCTTCATTTAAGAGTAATTGAAGGGCCAAACACAATTAAATGAAAATATCAGGGCTATTCACTGTGTGTGTCTTAGCAAAACATAACAACAACAATAACAAAAAACTCATTTCGGAGTACTTGCCAGATATTCAGACCTGGAAGATAATCTCCAGTGAGTCAGAATGGCCGAGAAAGGATGTTGTTGTGGTTTGCATTTAGTAAGTCATTGGCTTGTGATGTCTTTAAAATCCAAGAAAACCTTTGTGTTAGTTTTGAAAGCCCCTGATATTTCAATAGAGCACCTTTTCTTCACACGTGCTGTGGCAAAGAAGGCCTAGTTCCTCCTCACGTTTATTGAGTACTTCAAGCAGAGCAGTATGTGCTCAGCATGGGAGACATACAATGATGAGTAAGAACAGCCTTATTTCTGAAGGAGAAAGGGATTTAAAAAAAAATGTTCACAACCTGAGACACTGTGTGTTAGGGGCCATTAGGATGTTTTGAAAAAGAGCATCTAGGGAAGAGACCTTAACTGAATTGGTCTTGAAGGGAAGTTTTCCTAGATGGCCTTTGAAATAAGTGGTGGAAGGTAGGCAGGATTCCCACAGGAAGAGACAGGAGTTGGAAAGGTCTTACTGAGAACAGAGGTAGTGAACCACAAGGTAGTGACTTAACAGGCAAAGTACCTCAGTGTGTATTAAAGATCAACTGGAAGGACTAGTGGAAGAAGAAACTAGAGAGACAAGTTGGTATGTAACAGGCTAGCAGGTTGTTTTGACAAGGTAGATCATTTCTGGGTTCCCACCAGTAATGCACTAGGGTTTAAGACAAAGTTCCCAACTTTCCACCGTATGCATTACAAACAGGTTTTATTTGGGAAGCTTAAAAAGGCTGAAGAAAGAAAGAAAAGAATGGTCATGAGAGCCCTGATTCTTTTATCCCCCGGAACAGTATGTTGGGTTCAAGGTGGTGCTGAACTTGACAAGTATCCAAGCAGTAGTTGACAGTCCACTTTCCCTTGTTATAGGCTAGGTATAGGGAATTAACCCACCAGTGGATGTTTTAGTCAGGGTTCTTCAGGGAAACAGAGCCAATTATATGTCTATGTCTATGTCTATATCTATATCTATATCATCTATATCTATCTATCTATCATCTATCTATCTATCTATCTATATCTATATCTATATCTATATATCTTATGAGGAATTGGCTCATATGATTATAAAGGCTGAGAAGTCTCATGATGTGCTGTTAGTTAGCTAGAGACCCAGGAGAGCCAGTGGTGTAATTCTAGTCCAATTCAGAAACCCTGAGAACCAGAGAAGCTAGAGATGTTAATACCAGTCCAAGGGCAGGGGAAGACCGAAGCCCCAGCTCGAGCCAGACAGGTAGGAACCAAAAAGGATGGATTCCTTATTTCTCTGCCTTTTTGCTTATTCAGGCCCTGGGCAAAATGGGTGATGCCCATGCACATTGGGGAGGGCAATCTATTTTATGAGATTTCTGCCCACAGATTCAAATGATAAGCTCATCCAGAGACACCCATACAGACACACCCAGAAAGGAAGTTTAATCTGGGCACCTCTTGGCCTAGTCTACGAGACACGTAAAATTACGGATCATCATGGGTGAATGCACAGATTACTTAGTTCCACAGACTCTGAATTTGAGGTGCCAGCTACATACAGGTAGTGTCTGGGGAAGGCAGATAGCCAAAATTTGGAGACTTCAGAACCCATGGGATGTTGCAGTGTCCTCTGTGGGAGGAGGAGACCTGCGAAACTGAGTCTTGATAGAACTTCCAAGTCCCTGCTCACTGCCGGGACCACGTTTGGACAAGTCTGCTCATTACACGTGATTTACATTAACAGGGTTAACAAAGGTTGCAAATCCAAAAATCTTGAGGCACCAAACAGAATAAAAAACAAAAGGGAAGAGTGGGGCTTGCGATATATTGCAAAGACTGAGAACATTTAACATTAAATTTTTAAATCTACACACACACACACACCACACACATCCATCCCGTTCAGGCCTTTAACATTGTCCGTGACCCTCATTTTGCCAGTAACAATTGATGTTCCCAATAAAGATAATGGGGCTCTAAACTCAAAGAGATTACTCAGCAGATTACTGTATTAAGCCAAACAAGATACAGGGCAGTAACTACAAATGGGGAGAAGGAAGCAGGGGAAAATAGATAGTAGCAAGAAGCTGAACAAAAGTCAGCAGAGCTTGCTGACCCATCAGGTATGGAATGAATGAGGGGAGAGTCAAAGATGACTCAGTTCATGAAAACAGGTGACTGAGAACATGATAGTACCATTACTGGCAATAAGAACTTCAGAGGACAAGCTGGTTTTTGCAGGAAGTGGACAGTAATCCGAATTTCAGACACACTGGATTTGAGAAGTTAAATACAATTGCTAGAACATATGCTCTGCACCAGGCACATTGCCAAGCATTTGGCATGAAATATCCATTTAATGCCTACAATTATTCTGTGAAGTAGAAACTTACTGTTATTACCTCTATTTTATTGAGAGAAAAGTTCTTGGAGAAATTAAGTAATTTGCTAATTATACCATTCATCTAGCAATGCCCAGACAAAACCTTTCTGGTGTCAAAGCGGATTAACCACTGAATCAATATACAAGTTCTAACCCAAAAGTGAGGCTTCAAGCCCCATTGAAGGGCAATGCAGAGGCTTTGAGTCATCTAGTTTGTCATGAAAGAAGGAGGGTCAGGAAGAAATTGAGCTTGTTGAAAGGGAACATAGAGACATCAAGAGAAGGATGGCCATAGACAAAATGTTGGAATAGCTTATTTTGGCTGGATAGTGGGAAATTAGAAGAGATAAGAACAAGGACAAAGGCAGAAATCAGAAGACAGAAGTGGGTTTGAATCACAGAAAATAAGAAATTTCCAGAAAAATCTGTAATCCACAGTATAAATTGCTGCCAAAGGGAAAGACAAGTGGAAGGTAATAGAAAACTTTGGGACAATAATGCCAAGTACTTAATAATGGCAAGTACTTATTATATGTATCAGGAACTATTTTAAGTACTTTATACATATTAATCAGATAATTATCACAAGTTGATTCCACTGTACAGATTGGAAGTTGATGCCAAGAAGCAATGTCCAGGGGGCACCTGGGTGGCTCAGTGGGTTAAAGCCTCTGCCTTTGGCTCAGGTCATGATCTCAGGGTCCTGGGGTTGAGTCCCGCATGGGGCTCTCTGCTCGGCAGCGAACCTGCTTCCCCCCCACATCTCTCTGCTGGCCTCTCTGCCTATTTGTGATCTCTTTGTCTGTCAAATAAATAAAAATTAAAAGAAAAAAAAAAGCAATGCCCAGAGTTCCTTGGCTAGTCGGAAGCAGACTCTGATGCCACCTAGTGAGTCGGGCATAGATACCTAGGGCATAGACACCCTCCAGCCCCCACCACAGTTTCAGGAGAATGGCCCCTGCACTGACCAGGCGGTAGCCTGTTAAGAAATGGCTAAATGCTGGTACTGCCCATCTCATGATAAAGTAGTGGTCTGTGGGATTACCTGGCTCAGGGTTCTCCCTCTTCTGCAGACTCCTAAAATAAATAAATAAATAAATAAATAAATAAATAATTAAAAACAAACAAACAAACAAATAAATAAAACTAAAAAACAAAACCCAAAAAACTTTGGTCGAATTGGAGTCCAGGAAGAGCCAGCCTAGCTGTGCTGCCATGGGAATACCATAGCTTCCCACCCCCGAGGGCTGCTGGAGCGTGGTAAGTGGGCTGAGGCCTTGAATGCCAGAACCACCACTTCTGGTGGAGGTTCTTTAACTGCCTGACACTCTCTTTCTGGCATATTCTCCCCAAAGCTGTAGAGAAGCCAACTGGACCCACAGGTTTGCTATGAAGGAGAAGAGAAATGATGGGAGAAGAACAAGGGGTCTGAGTCAGTGCTAACCCGAGGAGGTCCTGATATCAAGTACCAGGACCTCTTTCATCATGTGTCAGGCCTGTGTTACATGCTTTGCCATGCACCACCCAGGACACACTACATAGCTACTGAACTCGAATCCTATAGGACGGCAGAAAGGCACCCACTCACATAAAGGAAAGAAAGACTGTAAATGACACTCATGGTCCTTCTGCCCCTGGAGCCTAACTTCATTCATTCATTCATTCATTCATTCATTCATTCATTTAGATGGTGAGTGTGGGAAGGGGCAGAGGGAGAGAGGGAATCTCAAGCAGATTCCTGTGTTGGGTTCCATCTCAGGACACATGTGATCATGACCTGAGTTGACATCGAGTCAGCTGATTAACCAACTGGGCCACCCAGATGCCCCCGGAGCCTAACTTTAATAAGCACCAGTTAGCAAACCCAGATGGAGTTCACATGCACCAACCCCTTCCTGATTTTTGTCAATTTTTAACTCCCTGACTCTAATGAGCCCCCACTTGTCCCCTCCATACTCCCTTACCTTCCCTTTAAAATACCTAGTCACCTCTGCACAAGTCAAAGTTGAGTTCAGTTCACCTTGAACTCTTTTTCCTATTGCAATAGGATATTACTGATTAGGATCTGTCTGTCCTTATCCTTTAAGCTAATGTCTGGCTTTGTTCATCTTGGACAGTCTCCACAAGAATACCCTCTCTGGAACCTTTAATCCCCCCTATTCATTAATTCCTTTGAGAAGGGGCATTGCTTGTAAGCTTTAGTTGAAAAACTCACCCTTTTTTTTCTGGGAAGAATTCTATAGTAGCCCATTAGGAGGAGCAAACGTGGGAGTGAAATTGCCCCGGAACCATTGAAAGGGCTCTGGCCCTAGAGAGAGACTGACCAGAATTTCAATAATTGCTCCTATCATCATGCAGCACCCAAAGGCTTACATCCCTCATTCCTTATTTTGCTGAATGTGTGGCCTCCGCAGACTCCCCACTTGCCCACTGCTTAATACCCCACCTCCTTTGGGGTGCCTTTGCCATTTTCTTGAAGAAGCACTCAGCAAAGTTTCCAATGATAGGATGCATGTACCAAGGGAAGGAAGGCGGACCAGAATGGGGAGCCAGGGTTACTGGCCTCCCTGGGTTGGGGGGTGGGTATGGAGAGACACTGGTCCTTGAAATAGAAGTTGAAGAACTGAAAGCCACTCTCTGTATCAGCTGATTCCAAACTTCATTGCGCGTTGAAATCAGCTAGGGATCTTTGAAAACTATGGCCGCTTACTTCCCACTCCCAGACATTCTGATGGAACCAGGATGGGCTGGGCATCAGAATTTTGCAGCGCTCCCTGAGGTGATTCTAATATGCAGCAAACTTTGGAAACCATGAGTCTGTATCACACCTCGCTCCCTAGGCAACTATAGTAACATTTTAAACAGGCTGATAAATCTTCTAGTGATAAAAGCAGCAGCCTCATTGAACACTTCATAGGTAACTTATGTTTCCCATTCATTAATTCATGTAACAACCCTAAGGTAGATATTCCTTCAGTGTTAGAAATGGGGAATCTGAGTCTCAAATGTCTTATAAAACATTGTCCAAGCTTACACTGTAAGTGAGGAATGGGAGCAGGCTCAAGACACAAGACTCACCCCAGACTAGTCGATCTTACCCTCTACAGCACACTACCCCACATCCAAGACCCTTTATTCTAGATGCTTGAAAAGTAGCTTCAAACACATAGCCTGGAGCCTGCCAGAAGAGGGTCTGGCCCAGGGAATATTGGATCCAACAAACACATTCAATTTGGCATGATGGTTTTTTCCTGTCTGGATCTAATATGATGTCATGCTTGTTTGAATGGCCTTCCGGACCCCTAAATCTCTTAGCAAAAGTGGTCAACAATCAGGCTCGTCAGCTAGGGACTGAGTTTAGAGGAGACACAGCAGGTGTCAGGGTTGAAAGTGATGAGTTCTAAAGGTCAACAGAAGTCCCGGGAGACAGATATTAAAGAACACCGGGAGATGGAGGAGGCAGATAAAATCTGTTAATTCAGCAGGTCTTAGTAAATGAGAAATAGCAACGCTAGTGGGGATGCAGCTTGATTCTAGAGCAAAGGTCATTCTCATGGAAGGTAATCACAACCAGATGAACTGAGTTTAGGCAGAAGTGGCAGTCTGGTGGTGACAGGGGATGTGTTGACACAGACTTCCTGATCTTCAGTCTATTTCATTTTGTATAAAGGTGTGAGTGATATGTATCTAGATCAGACAGAACTTAAAAAACAAATACCAAGAAGCACCAAAACTAGAAATAGATATTTGGGCAGCGTCATGTGCTGGATGACACAGAAGGGCCTAGAACCTCCCCCACCTCCAAAGACTGCATTAGAAGCATGCTGTCTTGTTGCATCAGCGAATGACCTTTGTAGTTAGACAGACCTAGGAAAGCCTGGCCTGAACACCTGCTAGTTGTGTGACCTTGGGCAAGTTACATCAACACCCCGAGGCTTTGTTTTTTTACCTGTAAAGTAAGGATGTGATTTTGCTGTCGGTGTTTGTTGTTGGATTGAGTAAAACAACGGCATAAACATCGTGCCCATTTCTTGGCACACCGTGTGAGTTCATTTCCTTGCCTTCCTGTGTCGTCTTATTCTTTTATCTCTGGAATGGAAATATATTCAAACATTTTTTTGGTAATATGCAGCAGATTCAGTATCACTTAAATTTTAAAATATTACAGGTGATTAGGTGTAATAATATATGCAAAAGTGTTTTGAAAATTATAAAGTAGTAAATGACTCTAAGGTATCATTATTTTAATTACATAATTATACAGGAGCAGATCCTACCTCACAATACCGACTATTCCGTCCTGCTGCTCACTCTCAAATGTACATTTCTAGGACATATAAGTCCCTAAAAGCTCCTTTTCTTCAGGGACACTTCCAAATCTCCATTTTGCATTTTCAAAAGAGGGTAATATTCCCAGGAAATTCCTCCTTCCTCTTCCTACTTCTCTTTACTGGCACTTGGGACAGACTTATGCTCTCTGTCTCTCTGTGCAGGGGATCTGGCCTTGAGTGTAGGTCAGAGTGGTAGAGTGGTGAAAACAATGTCTGTGAAATCAACAGTCACCCTTTGAAATCTTAGAGAGGCAGAACATGGTGAATATCACATTCTAGAACCTAACTGCCCCATTCAGATCCTACTCTCTTTTAAGCTGTGTGACCTCAGACAAGCTACCTGACTTCACTATGCTTCACCTGTGAAATGGGGATAGTAATAATGGCACTACTTTATGGAGTTGTGGTGATAATTAAGTGAGCTAACATAGTGGAACTTGTTAAAATAGTATGTTACCTATTGTTAATATTAACTTGGTGCTGCCTCCATAGCTACATAGTCTTGGATAAAGTGGCTAAACTTGGAGTTTATTGCCTCATCTGTGAAGTAAAATAATGCTTGCTTAATATGAGGAGAGAGTAAATTTGCTGCCAACTAGTTGGAATCATTCTCTAGGTTAGTCCGTGTCAAGGAAAATGGTAGATTGAGTCCAGTTGCTTACTGAAGACAGAATATGGTCCCCTTCTTGCTTCTCCTTTCTATGGCTGGAGTACTCATTTTGCCTGAGTTTGGCAAGCTACCCACTCTCAACCTGGATGCGTGTTCTTCATCTCACTTGGAAGTCATAGGTGGCTATTGCCCAGATTCCTGCATAGACCAGCTCAGCAGAGGCATTGTGAGCAAGCAGCCTCTCACTTGCTGTCTGTCTGCTTCCATGCTCCTATCGTGGCTAGGACTGGGATTCTGGATTAGATTTTAGGAGAAATTTTCTAACCTGAGCAAAAAGAATTCTGCACATCGTGGGTCCCAGATTACTTCAGTTCCCATCCAAGGACTTGCTGAGAGGCCTCACAGTAAACAAGAATAATTTCCCTTCTACTGGCCATGAGTATGTTTTTCTTTGGGGTCTCCTGAAAACTGGATCTAGGTTAAGTTGAGTGTCCCTAGACTCTGGTGATAGTTGTTGCCATAGGAAGACCTCAATCTCTCTCTGATTTCTAACCATCATAAGTACTGGAATACCTATTCATTCTATTTCCGTGTTTGATATGGTCACTCAAACTGAAAAGGGGACATTTTCCTTCCTCCCCAGCCACTAGGTGTGCTGACATCCTGAAGCCCATGGTCAACGTGAAGTGGAACGTCTTCCTTATGGACAGCAGGTGTTTCCTTGCCAAAGTCTCTAGTGTATATTCCCTCAGTCATGTGAGTTCAACATCCCTGCCACTTGGGGCCCCTCCTTTCTGTCATTGTCCATTATCTTGTAAGTAAGTGCTTTATCTAGTAAGTGCTATCATCTAGTAAGTGCTGATTCTCTAATGTCTTTCATTTTTTTGAATAATAAATGTTGCTCTCTCCATATTCAGTTGCTTTTCTAGCTCTGACCATGTTAGATTTATCTTCCTAAAGCAATAGTTCTGATGACTCACTCCTATGGTCTTCCTGTTGACCTTATGCAGAGGTGATTTGCCACAAATTTAATGAGGCTTGATGTTGAGGGCTACTCACTGGCAGGAGATCCAGTAGCATGTTCGTGTGATCATATGCTGTTGTAAAAGTAGCAAAAGTAAGATATTTTCACCCAAATAAAACCACCATGTCTTTCTTCTTCCTCATATACCCCTTTGTCAGGTGATGGGGCAGCAGGATTGGATTTTATAACAGGAATTTTAGTTCAATCCAATTTCGTGACATTATAACCTTTTTGGTTCACCACTATATTATGCTCTTTTCCTAAATTTTGTAGTGTTCGGGGCACCTGGGTGGCTCAGTGGGTTAAAGCCGCTGCCTTCGGCTCAGGTCATGATCCCAGGGTCCTGGGATCGAGCCCCGCATTGGGCTCTCTGCTGGGCAGGAAGCCTGCTTCCTCCTCTCTCTCTCTCTCTGCCTGCCTCTCTGCCTACTTGAGATCTTTGTCTGTCAAATAAACAAATAAAATCTTTAAAAATATATAACATGTTGTTAATTTGTATCCTCATTTGAAATAACCGTTCACTTTGTACCTCATTTTGTATAAAAATTCTTCCAAAGGTGCCCAATCATATAAGGTTCAAGCTAAAAAGAAAAAAAAAATGGATCTACTTCCGCTTACATTATATTAAAAAAATGCAATTCATTTGAGACTCAGTGCCCTTTCTTCCGGGCTTCTCGTATTTTTTTCCCACATTTTCCCAACCTCTCCTTCCCATACTATTAGCATAGAGCTTCTATTCCTCTTGCTTGCCTCAAATTTTTGTGTGGGTCTCTGAATTCTACTTATCCTTCTGAACCTCAGCCACATTCATGTCAAGGATAAAGGTAACAAGCTCACAGTTAAGGGCTATTTTCATACACCAGGCATTGTCCATACCTCATTTTTAGTTCTTACAACGACTCAGAAGAGAGCATCGATGGCTATGCTTGCCCTGTAGATGACGAAACCAAGGTTTTGTGAGGTCATCCTGCCGGTGGTCAGAGAGTATTGGCTCTTGCCCTGTACCAGCACTTCATAAGAATAGCTGCTTCTGGGGCACCTGGGTGGCTCCATTGGTTAAGCCACCAACTCTTGATTTCTGCTCGGGTCATGATCTCAGGGTCATGAGATCGAGCCCCCTGTCTGGCCCTGTGCTCAGCGAAGAGTCCACTTGAGATTCTCTCTTCCTCTCCCTCTACCTCTGCCCCTCCCCACTCTCTCACTCTCTCTCCCTTGAAAATAAATAAATAAATATTTTAAAAAAAGATTTTGTAGCTGCTCCCCATATCAGTCCAGAGATATCTCTGAACCCCAAAGTACTGATAGCTATCTACCTTATAAACAACCAGCTGCCTGTGTTGTTATGTAACTATCTTATAGTCACATTTCTTACTTTTTCCTCCTTCTTCCACCCCAGAGTACATTAACCTAGAAACCTGGCATGAAATCCCATGTTCCCTTTGATGGAAACCTGTGTGTGCTCACCTGTTTGTACTTATTACACAGAGGTATACATGAAATGTCCAATTAGAAAATGGAAATAAAACTGGTTGGAGGGAGAGCTCAATTCTCATTCACGAGAGCTGGAAACTGTGAGCACAGGTGTCTCTGTCCTGCTATGCTGATACCAGAATAGAAGACAGAAGTTAAAAGATGTGTATAGAACTTTCTTTAAATCCACGGTGTCAAAAAATATATCCTAAAAATATTACTCACAGAGAAGCACAACTGACACATGTCAGGACACTGACAGCTAGCTCCATGTGGGTGATTAGACTGAGAAGGAATCTCTGAGCTTTTAGAATACAGTTGAAAAATTATGTAGGGATTTTGAAATCAATTTCCATCCTTCAACCTGAAAAATGCATATTTTTCACACCCAATAAGAATATAATGATAACTGTTATATCTAGAGCAGCATGTTATACAGATGGACACCACATTCAGTAGGCCAAATTGAGGAGTCTTTATTAAAAAGCCAGCAGCTGCGAGCGGGCTCATGCACTCCAAAATCTCACATCCCCTAATGAGCTCAGTGGTAGACTTATAAAGGTATAAACCACATCCTGTTGCCAGGTTTTGAAAATTGCCAAGTGCAGTACAGAAGCAAAAATGCTAGGTTAAGCAGATATTTAGGGTAGGGGTACATTTCCTGAAATTGTTATGTCTGGAGTATTCTGCAGTTTTTTTTTTCTTAAGGTTGCAATAACATGGGATAGTGACATGATTGTGTTATAAAATGCCCACTTTTTATAAAAAATGGCATGACTTATACTAAGTCCGTTTCCTAGGGGTCTCATAATGAAGAATAACAAACATATTGTACATCAGAATGATTATTCTGGGTAGTCTTTTTTTTTTTTTTTTAATCTCTCTTCTGGTACCTAGACATCTGGAGGTTGTTTCATGGATTATTGGGAGTGAAAATTTGAGAGTGAGAATTAAAATTTTCATTTTCTTCCTTTTTTTCTCACTTCCCCTTATCCCTCACAACCTGTCATTAATATATTAAGTTGATGGGATGATTGATTGTTTTGTTTCTACACACAAGTTAGAGGTATCTGCCTCCACGGCATATGCTGGAAAAATTCCTCTGGCATCTGGTGTTGGTGAGTGAGTTCATCACCAATCTCAGGGTTATGAGTAATGTTAGATATTATACACTGCAAAATATTTCATTAAACTAATAACCACAGTTTAGTGTGTTAGGCATTATATCAATCGTACTTCAATTCTTTAAAAAAAAAACCTATCTTTTAACAGGGAGAAAACTTGGGCTTAAGTCATTAGATAATAATTATTACGAACATTTATTAAACGCTTATTATATGTCACACAATGTTCTAAGAGTGTTAGTAGGTCTGTTAACTTGCTCTATCCTCAGACAATGCTGAGACAGTACTTTGTGAGAAAGTACTAAAGTCCACATTCTACAGATGAGCCCAATGGGGCCGGGAGAACTTTAATGACATGCCAAGTTCATACAGCTAGGAAATGTCAGACTGGGATTGAACACCAGGCTGACAAGCTCCAGAAACCACCACTCTGCCCCAAATAATGCATCTATTTAGAGTCTTTGAACTTTTTTTATTCTAGAGTCTATTTTCTTAGTTATACTGTTTCGGTCCTCTTTCCAATTACCTTGCAAAAGGTTATTAAGCCTCAGCTGGAACCTCTGTTATTGCTGGGGGGACTGGCTGCTTCTGAGGAAAGTTCATTCTATTTTTGGACAACTCGGTTGTTAAAAAAATTCTTCCTTACATTGAGCTAAAATCTAATTTCCCCGTTACCTGTGTGAAGACAGTGGGTTGGTAGAAAATGTCATTAGCTATGAGGCTAGCCAGGAAGGTAAGGGCCAGAGCATGAAGGGCATTGAAGGCCACACCGGCTTCTAATACTGATGTGAACACGGAGCCCCTAGTAAATGCCCAGCTGCTAAGACGTAGCTCTCCATCTGCCCCTGAAATGACAGGTTTTCCAACTTCAGAAGAGGAATTTACATGGATCTATTCTGCATTTGACATTGTTGGTTTCTACTCATCATTCCACTATAAAGATATTTTTGTCTCCCAATTCTGAATGTTTCAGGTATTAGCTAACTCTTTCAGCTTTCTACATTCATCAGTATTTTTATTCAAGCTATTGATAAGCTCCCAAGGAAGACTGTATGCTGCATGTTGCCTAAAAATTAGAATTGAAATTGTTGGTCACCACTAAGCTATAGCTTTCTTGTGTCATAAGAAGACATTGGCCATCCTCTTCCCTTTTTCTCACCCTGTACTATCCTGGGTGCTTCAGCAGCCAAACGACCATTAGAAACAAAACAGTGAAAATCATGAAATTTTGGTGGAAGATGTTTAATGCTATTACACAGGAAATAAAAGGGTACTTACATGCCTGTTTAATAGAGAATCAATATTAAGCTATGACATAAATGGGAAGTTCCTCTTTGCATATCAAAAGAAAAATGTTCATTTAAAGCCCTGCGGCATCTGGGTGGCTCAGTCCAATAAGCATCTGCCTTCGACTCAGGTTATGATCTCAGGGTTCTGGGATGGAGCCCCGAGTTGGGTTCCCTGCTTAAGTGGGAACTCTACTTCTCCCTCTCTGACTCTTGTCTCCCTCTTTTTCGTGTCTCTGCAGGTGTTCATTCTCTCTCAAATAAGTAAATAAAATCTTAGAAAAAAAAAAAAAAGCTTACCTACTGCCATAGCTTTATGAACAACATGGAGTCAATTGGGGGGGGGACAGAGAACAAATACATGAGGTCCATATGGTACAAGGATATTGACCCTAGAAAGCAGAAACAGGGGCCATTCATTCCTGCCATCAAATAACCCACAGCAAGCCAGTGGGCTTTTTGCAGACCACATGGAGGAAGAGCCCTTCTTGGAAACACCTGGTAAAGACTTTGTTACTTAAAATCTTTTAGTGGTTGTAGTTATAGAAGGAAAAAAAAAAACCCTCTGCAATTACAACAAAAATTGTGATACAAAGAAGCAGTCATCCCAGTCTTTGAGAAAGACCCAGAGGGAGGCAGCCCACAAAGGAAATTAAGAAATTCTGCTGGCAGAAAGAAGAAACTCAGAGCTAAACCAAAACAAAAGCCATTCCCACAGCAGTCTCAGCTGACCTAGGATTCACAGATAACTAGCAGAGACAGAATGAAATTTAAGAGTGTGCCATTTATAACTTTTCCTTTAACATATTCAATTATTCTCAAGTTACTTTTCAATACACTACATATAGTTTTCGTTTCAAAGCAGCCATCTATTTCCTCATAAAGTACCCAATTATTAAAAATTAATAACAACAGCTCTCCGTATAATGTCAGAGAGGTACCTGGTCTGAGCTAACCCGACCTAAAACTCCCATCTAAGATTTACGTTTATGACTCTGAGGCTTTGTGTGAGCAGACCAGATGAGCAATGTTGTCTAAGGCTGCTTATTTTTACCATACATAGGTGAATGGCCAAGCAGAAGTGAGTTTTGGAAAGGGGGGGTTGTCTCACAGCTGACACCTGGAGCGATGTGCCCACTGCAGTTCGGTAGCCCGTGTGAGTCTCTTCTTACCAACCCCAGTGATACCATGAGAGGACTTGTCCACAGTAATAACAAAGAGATCACAATTTATATGGCATGCAGTATGGGCCCTCCCTGAAAGCAGTGATTTTAATTCTCTCTTTTCTCAGTTCTTATAGTAACTCGGTTCTTATAGTAACTCTTCGGTGTAGGTTTAATCAACCCAATTTGATATTTGAAGAACCAGCAGTTCAAAGACTTTAAGTGTCCTTTTTTCAAAAGTGAAATGACTGAAAGATGATGGAGACTGTATCTGCTTTTTTACCATGTAGTCATGTGCACACTTGGTGTGATTTTTAGATTTTACTACCAATTCCTTTCCAAGTTTTTTTTTTTTTTAGTTATTTTTTTTTTTCCCTCATGGCACTTCCAGCACTGTGATTCCGTTTTTACTCCCTGCCTTTTATGGACTGCTGTTGGCTCACTACTCCACCTTCACAGAGTGTTTTTAAAGAATTGCCTATCTCAGAAGGAGGGCCACCCTTAGCTTCTGGGAAAGGTATGGATGTAGGCCCACATTCTGTGTGTCTAAATATTTACAGACCAAGCTAACACCTGTTTAATAAAATATGTTCAATACTTGTGTTGGGTCCGTAGTCAAAGGAGCAAGACTGATACAAAGCGAAAGTCAAGCAAAGCTTTATTTCACGCCAAGCATCAAGAATCAAACTGACCGGCCAGGGCCTTCTCTTACAAAGAGAGGCGACCCCTCTCTGCCTTACAGACTGGCTTTTAAGGGCAAAGGCCATGTGGTTGGGCCTGGCCATGCACAGGTGGCCAATGGCACAGAGAAAACTGCACAGTCAGGCTAGGTCATACCTAAGTGACCAATTGAATTGCAATTTACCCTATAATAGACATTTGAACTAGCCTATCACCTTGGTCAGAAATGGTGCCCAAAAGGCACCCAAAGGGTGGGGCCCATACTCCTTGGTAGCTAGGGAGACAGTATGCGCCCCCACTGATTGGATACCTCCACCTGGCCTGACCCACCCTTGTATTTGGGACTGGTTTCTGGGACTTGTTTTTAAGTAAGTCCCCTGGGGGGGTGGGGTGCAGGGTCCGTTTAAGTTTTACTGCATAAACAACAAAATGGCTATTCAACCAAAATGGAGCTGTTTTGGCTAAATAGACCCTTACACTTGAAAAACATATCTTTATAAAGATGAAGAAAACCATATTTGAGTTTAGAATTATCAAGTTCCCAAAGAGACAGGTCCTGGGCCCCAGTAAATTTGTCTCCACTTCTGGTTCCATTGTATACTGAAAAGTCTCCTCAGGTTTACTACCCTGGGCCTAGGAGTGTGCATGCTGGTGATGTGATCCATCCCAGGGAAGGTAAACATAGAGATGCAAGCTGTGGGAACCTTAAAGATGACTTGGGGGTCATTTGGGCAAAGGATTCAGGGATTCTGGTACTGCATCATGGTCTGGGAAGGGACGGTGCTAGTTCTAAGGCCATGTTCCACTGGCCTCATGGAGCTTCATCTTACGGCAAGGGGCATACCGAAATTAGTATGGAGAGGAAATTAGTATGGGGACGAATCTTCTTAGATGGCAATATTGTTTGAGAGTTCTCCAAATCTTGGCTTCTCTCATTGAGAACCATTGACATAATGAATCCCTGGGCCAAATGCCAGACAAGTTGCTTTGCAAGTCAAGCTGGTCTTTTAGAGTCAATTCCCTTTACCTTTTCAGAATCACTCCCTTCCAAGTACCCAGTGTTTTCCTGCAGGTCCAAGCCATCCATTTGCTGAGTACATAATGTGAAAAAAGCATTCTCCAAAATATGTTACCTTTCCTAAGGGACCTTATGTCTTTTATTTTAAAAGAGGCTGCAATTTAAACCAAAGAAATAAATTTCCTAATGATGGAATTTCTAGCAACAGCAGAAATATATCTGGGGACAGGGATTTTCTTGATATAAATCTGTATTAGTTTCCTAGGGTTGCCGAAACAAATAACCACAAACTTGGTGGCTTACAACAACAGAAATTTATTTTCTCACAATGTGGAGACCAGAAGTCTGAAATCAAGGTGTCAGCAGAGACACGCTCCCTCTGAGGACTCCAGGGGAGGGTAGTTCCCTGCCTCTTCCAGCCCCTGGTGGCTGCAGGGGTTCTGCCCCTTCTGTGGTACTGCCTCTCTTCCATCTGCCCAAATCTCCCAGGGTCTTCTCTCTGCCTCAACCTCCCTCGGCCTTTTTAAGGACATTTTTCATTGGATTTAGGGTCTACCTGGATAGTCCAGGATGATCCATCTCAGGATCCCTAACTTAATTACATCTGCAAAGACCCTGTCTCTAAACTGGCCCACAGACTTAAGGCCAACCTGCTGCAGACACAGAAGGCAGGGGACTTTAGCCCAGCACTGCAGACCTCAGGGAAAGTTGACAAGACTCCTCACAGGAGGTAAACTTTGTTATTGACAGAGCGATGGGACAGACAGCAACTGCATTTGAGACCACTGCTTTTTAGGAAAATCTTCATCAGACTAAAGCACAGTAAAGAATAAATCATCTCTCCTTGCTTTTCAAGACTCTTCATTTCATCCCAGCCATCACTAGAGATGATAGGAGCTTAAGGTCCACCATTTACATTCTATGTATTTTTCCCCTTAAGCAAGGAAGAGAAAGGACTGTTGGTAACCAACTGCCTATTATGTCCTAAGATTTTTAACTATACTACTTCATTTCATCTTCATAACAGCACTCTAAGGAAGACTGTAATATTCACACCCATTGCACATGTGAAAACTGAGGCCCTGAAACATTAAGTAACCGGCCAGGATCCCATAGCTAGGAATCAAAGGCGCTGAGGGCCGCGGAATCCATGCCCTTTCTAGGACTTCACTGCCATAGGATCAATCTAGATCAGCCACACCCTTCTAAATTGATTGTTAATCTGGCTGACATTCTTCTTCCGAAAGAGCAAAAAGCATCCTTCACTAGCAGCTAGAGAAGCCCAAGGCTAAGGAATCAGCTGTTCTTTTTGCTTGTGCTATACTGCCATCTAGTGGGAAAATAATTAATGGCCGAAGATACCATTTCTGGCATCTTAATTTTTGGGTATTTGTACTTAAATTTTGCTTTTTAGGGTATTAAGGAGGGCACTTGTTGGGATGAACATTGGGTGGCATATTTAAGTGATGAATCACTAAATTCTACACCTGAAACCAATTTTACCATATATGTTAACTAACTAGAATTTAAATAAAAAACTGAAAAAAATATTTTACTAGTTAAATTGAGACCCTATCCAAATCAACATCAAATTCCTGCCTCTGCATCCATCTACACTACACATGCACACTCCTTCTGTCCACCTGTCTCACATATTTATATGTCGTGTAATAGGGAAGTAAAAGTACTAGACTCACCTTCCACACTTGGATCATGACCGCAAATGTGCAATAATTAAAATCACGAGCAAAGATGTGCACTCTCCAGACTCCCCATTAATGAAATTGTGACCCTTTGGCACTGACTAATTTGACTAAAATTTTAGCAAGGAATTCAGGCAGAAATGACTAATTTATCTTTAATCATTTTTCATAACTAAAAACACAATTTCTTTCCACCAGAAATAGCTTCTATACTGAGCCCACGGCAGAGCTGACTATAGTACTGGTGGTGCCCAGGGAGATGGTTGTTGGAGTAAGACCATCCTGCAGGTAATGCAATAATGAATGCCTCCGTGTAAGTGTGAAAAAAAGAAGGTGCAGCTCTAGTCACCCCATTATTAAATATACATTCTAAGGTATCTAAAACACTTATTAGGGGGTGCCTGGATGGCTCAGTCAGTTAGATGTCTGATTCTTGATTTTGGTTCAGGTCATGATCTCAGGATTGAGAGATTGGGCCCCACGTCACACTCCATACTGGACTTGGAGCCTGCTTAAGATTCTCTCTCTCCCTCTGCCCCTCCCTGGTCTCTCTCTTAAATAAATAAATAAATAAGTACTTATTATTGTTAGTCTCTTAATCCTGCTGTCACGAATTGCCACAAATTTAGTGGCTTAAAACAACATAAGTTTATTATCTCATAGTTCCAGAGGTCAGAAATCTTAAATGAGTCTCATGGGCTAAAATCAAGGTGTCAGCAAGTCTGCATTCCTTCTGGAAGCTCCAGGGGACTATATGCCTATTCCAGCGTCTAGAGACTGCCTTAAAGTCAGCAGCATTGGCTCCAGGGCTACTCACAATGCCCCCTCTCTGATCTCTCTCCTTTGTTCCCCTTTTCTGCTCTACAGGACCCTGTGGACCCACCACAATAATCCAGGGTAATAACCAATATCCCTGTTTTAAGGACAAATGATTAACAACCTCAATTACAGCTGCTGCCTTAATGTAATATAGTCTCGTGTTTCAGGAATTAAGGTATGGGCATCTTTGGGGATGGGGAAGGCATTTTGTCTCCTTTCCCCTCCCACCCCCTCCCTACCTTCATAAACTGCAAGGAGCCTTGTAAGCATGCAGGAGGATACATCTACCCTGAAATTCTACTTGTACTTTTGGCCAGCCACACTTCATAGTAGATAAGAGCATAGATTCAGATAGACTTAAGGTTAAATCCCAGATTCCTCCCCTGATGTGAAAACTTGCGAATGTTACTCAGTGTTTCTATGCTCAATTTCTTCATCCCTAAAGTGGGCATAATATCTGCCTCCCAGTATCACTGTAAGGCTTAAATACGTCTCCAAAAAGCACTTAGCAGAGCATGTGGCATACATGAGCATCTCGGATAGTCTGAAGGAACAATTTCTGAGAATGAGGATTTTCCATCCAATCTTCAAAGGGAGATTAACTAGCCATCTAACTAAGCACTGCACTGGGTACTTGGGGGACAGGGAAAGGGAAATGCCTATCTTCACCCAGTAAATGACGAGCAGTACAGTGGAATCAGAGACCAAGACATGCTGTCTCGTGGTTCTTCTAAGGCCAGTAATTGAAGGCTTCTGTTGTACCTTATGTATGACACAGACTATGTATAGGGATAGACTCTGCCCAGTCAGACACTTTCAGGTGGGGAGCATCTGAAGAGAACATAGAAGAGGAAGACCATGTTTCCTTCCTTCTTTCCTGTCCTTTGTTGTCTAGAACATGTATACCACTGTCAGTACTTCAGGGACTTTATATATTGTATGAGTATACACAGAAAGATGGTCATTATTTTTTTTAAAAAAGATTTATTTACTAATTTGAGAGAGAGCATGGGCACACAAGTGGGGGTAGGGGCAGAGGGTAAGGGAGAAAATCCTGAGGGACTCCATGCAGAGCATGCATCCAGGTGCAGGGTTTGATCTCATGACCCCGAGATCAAAACCTGAGCTGAAACCAAGAGTCAGACACTTAACTGAGCCACTCAGGTGTCCTGAAAGATGGTCATTTTGCCTTGTGTCCTAAAGCTAAGGGCAGCAACGTTGTGTGTGTGTGTGTGTGTGTGTATTGCTACCATACACACACATATGCCATCAAATTATACTGAAACCTATTTTTACCCTAATAAGAAGTAAATTTAGGGCAATGAAATTAAACTGTTTTAAAAATTTTCCTATGATACTCAAATTTATTTTTAAATGGAAGTTCTGAAATAATGAATGAAAAAGTTCCTTGAGGGGTGCCTTGATGGATGAGTGGGTTAAAGCCTCTGCCTTCGGCTCAGGTCATGATCTCAGGGTCCTGAGATTGAGCCCTGCATCAGGCTCTCTGTTCATCGGGGAGTCTGCTTTTCCCTCTCTCTGCCTGCCTCTCTGCCTACTTGTGATCCCCGTCTGTCAAATCAATCAATAAATAAAATCTTTAAAAAAAGAAAAATTTCCTTGGTAATAAGCCACCCATACAGAATGTACTTAAGATGTAAAAAAAAGTCATGCTTTTAGATGGGCTAAATCTATGTCACTTTTAATCTTGCTTTAATAATAAATTTACCTAGGAACATGTTCATTAGAGAAAGCAATTTCTGCAGCTACGGTAAATATTTCTGAATTTGTAGTATCTAATACATTTTACCATTTTATTTTTGGATTTTACATAACTCTTTGACTATCATGCATGAATTCCTTGACAATAGGAAATATGGGGTAAAATGCTATTTGCACACTAAAAATACAGAAAGGATGCCAAAACTTAAGTTTTACTTTACCTCTGATTCCCCCAACAGGATTAGAAAACAGAACACTTCCCTCCAGGCCTATTAGACCTTCTTGAACAAAGGGGAAAGATTCAGTTGTGAAGGATCCTTCCTGGGTTTGTCATTCTCACTTAGGTGGCCACATGGAGCAGATCACTGGATTTTGGGTGTGGTTACAGTTCACCCCCCGAGGCATCTCTGTAAACCTCATGAGCTGGAGGGCTCCGTTGTGACTAGAAAACCTAGAACCTGCAACCATTATTGCACCTCATGTCTGCACAAGCTTAGCATTCATTATATCCCAGGGACTTCAGCATGAGGACTTTAAAGGTGGTGTGGCAGACCCAACATCCACCCTGAGTTTACACAGCTGAGGTTGAGACTGAGCAGGTGGGGAGGCCGTCATAGGTTGAGTAACAAGGCTATGGTAGACTGTACCTTGGAAAGAAGATTCTGTGGTACTCTTGTGCATGTAAGTACCTCCCTCAGAGACAGTCACGGAGCTCTGTATTTGACCCTCGGCTCCATGTAAATGCCAAGGCAGGCACATTAATTCAGTGTGACAAGACTGTCAGCTCAGTCCAGTTGGTGGGAGCTAAGGCCACATCCCAGCAGAGCTGGGAGTTAGTGAGCCCTGCCAGAGGCATGCAGGAGGAGATTCACCCCAGAATCTATCATATTTTATTCCTCTCTGTCTCACTGGGAAATTCTGAAAACTGAAGTTACATAGAGTTTACATTTTAGAGAGAAGCAGCTAGCTCAATTAAACTTAGGTTGGACTGGTTGGTAATATTTATTTATTACCTAATAAATGGCAAGCACTCTACTAAGAGACATATTGCGTTACTTATTAATTGCACTGTAAAGTGGATAGAATGAATCCTTGATGAATCTGAGGCCTATAGAACTCAAACTTTCCCAGGTTCCCACAGAGTAAAAATGAGTGTTGACATTCCACTTGCATCTTAAACCCCTCTGGTTTTCCCTTAGTTATGAAGGAACACAGCAGTCAAATATACATAAACAAGGAAAAAAAAGTAAATCCTAAACATATTTGATTGTTCTAATTTTTATTCAGCCGATCAGTCTCCTCAGACACAATTCATCTTTGTCCTCTCTCCATCTTACATCTCATACCCTCCCTGCTAAGTTGCAGGAAATGATTCTGAGAGAAGTCTCATTTGAAGTATTAATAGGATGGATTTCTATCAAGAGCACTCAAAATGTGTCAGGAACTATCATTTTCCCTTTGTTCTGAATGAGATCATCCAGATGATAACAAGTTTATCAAATAAATTAAGAAAAGAGGAGATGAGCAAATGGGTGCAATAAGTGTTCAAAGTAACCAGTGGAAGGAAGTGGGAGTCAGTGGAATATATTATGCCACCCATTAGATTGAGGAAGACAACTGTGTGATAACTCATATTACATGTCATATATTAGTTATGACAAAGTTTCTTAGTTTCCTCTATCAACAACTTGAATGAAAATTTCATTTCTATTTTGTGACTTTCTTTTAAAATCCCTACAATCAATAGAAAGGGATCAATGACTCTTTTGTCAAGCTTCTGTGAATGAGTCTAGTAAGTAAAAAGGACACTCTTTATGTTTTCCCACTCATTGGCCTGGATTAAAGGTGAAACTCAATTGTCTCATTATGATGCACTTCTCTCTTTTATAATGAGAAGGTGATGATGAGGGGAGATGCATTAACACATAACAAGGACCAGAATGCATCATAAAATATTAGCTAATGCTTTTCTTCTCCTGGTAAAAATGTTTGGAACGTTTTCTCATTTATTTATGAAATAGGCTACGTTAGTTTCAAGGCCCTATGACTCAGGGTTCTATAATTTACACAGAACCAGTTCAAAGCTAAGATGTTTACTGCTGCTAAAGCCATTTATTTTTTTGGATGATTAAAAACAAGAGCTAAGGATTAGCAGTAATTAAATGTCTCTTAGAAAAGGTCAGTGGTACAAGGAAATGGTTAATTACACTGAAAGAACAAGAAGAAAGTTGAAGAGAATGTATTTTTTCAACCACAAAACTGAGTAAAAGCCATCCAAGCTGGGAGATTTACTAATTCATTGCAATTAAGTAGTTAATTAGAAGTCTGTAATTATCTTTGCCACTTCATTAAGAACTCCGTACAGATTTCCCAGTATAATTTGTTGGAAACCCTGCTTACTTTGGTTATTGGGATTTTATGAGGAAACTGCTTTTAATATATTAAAGGAGTGTCTCATTAAAACTTTGCTCAGCCATCCATGGAAACACAAGTTGATTCCTAAATGTCTAATAGTTCTGGGCTTACAGACGAAGTGTGACTTAAAGGACATGGGATAGCACAAGTAACTTTCTAGTTCCCAGTCACCAGGGTGGGTTGGGTGTTCCCCCCTGCACAGGTATGACCTTATTACTTACTTACACAAGTATTCCTTCTTACTAGCTGTGGCACTGTTCTGATTGGCCAGTGTCCACGCTGTATTAATTTTTATACATTACAGACATCACTTGTTCTGCTAATGGGTGGCTACCCTTAGGGAAATCTAGAACCATGGCAAGATAATGACACCAGGTCACCTATCTTGACAATAACATAAGAACTCAACCTAACTTCTATCTCCAACTATAACAGCCCAACCTATGAAGACAAGTTCCCTCAAAAAAAAGTCAAAAGACAAAAAGGTCTATTGTGTTTTACTTGGCAGACTGGCCCTGTGACTATTACCTACATTGTCAGCAAGTTTTCTCAGAGTGTTTGCAAATGTAGAGGCTTCACGGGTGCTTGGGTGGCTCAGTTGGTTAAGCGATGGCCTTCAGCTCAGGTCACAATCCCGAAGTCCCAGGATCAAGTCCCGGGTCAGGCTCCCAGCTCCATGAGGAATCTACTTCTCCCTCTGACCTCCCTTCTCATGCTCTCTCACTCTCTCTCAAATAAATAAAGAAAATCTTAAAAAAAAAAAAAAAAGTAGAGGCTACAGTGCTATAAACAGATAAGTAGCAAAACAGGAATACCAATCTCATCAGGTGATACGGAGAGAATAAAGTAATGGATGTGTGTCACCTCTTAACTCTGGCATAGAGTAAGTGTTTTATAAATGGTGAAGAGCATGAGCAGAGGCATTTCTCTTTGTTTTTCAGACAGATTACAATCTAATTTTTAATAACATATATATACTCACCAAAACAAATGATCTATGATTCCTTAAGGAACTTGTTATACATTAAGGTTATTTTGAAATTTTTGCAATTATAAACACTCTTGAATGAATATCTGAATTCATAACACTATTTCTGCCCTGTGGGCTGTTCTTCATTCTAGATTTTGCCAACTGGATTGACTGCATCCCTGGGGTGAACTTTTTATAACACCTTATCACAAAAAGTTGCCCTCTCCTTATTTACCCTCCACTGATTGAAAATGTCGAACTACATCTGGTACCTGACATTAAGCTTAGAAGTTTGTCATATTTGTAAAAGAGATTAACAAGAGTACTGCATGGGCATGCCATAAATGTGGGAAAAAATGATGCAGAGACTAAAAACCATAGAATTCTGGACTTCAGGTAGGAATTAAAACTAGAATTGAGAATTCAAGGAATTATTTAGATCATTTCATCAGAAAAAAGGACAAGGGCAGGAATACACACTATTATACTCGCAAACAATAAGCAGATAAATTTTGCCAAAATGAACGGTTCCTTTGTGTGCAGAAATAGCAGGGCATCAATGGAGAATAAAAAGTAGGTAAAGACAAATAGGAAAGTACCTTCGGTATCAACTAAGACATCTTGGCTTTATTTTCCAGGTGACTGGATAATCATGAAAAATCAAGATTTCTCAGTGTGAGACTGACACGCAAAAAGGCATTATGAAAATTTGTGATTTTTAGATTATAAGTGGAATGTGGATTGTAAGTGGTTAAAAATGCAGGAAGCCCTTGATTTGTCATTAATTTAGAAGTGATTTGCTATGCAAAAGAGAAGTATTTGAAAGGAATAACCATAGTTCTTATTTTATGTATTAAGAATATTGGATTAAATATAATATTTTAAAATTGACATGCAAAATAAAAAATACTCATATGTAATATTTTTAGTAATATTTAATTTTAGTAATATTTTTAGTATGTACTGTGTATCAGGCACTGGGTGAAGTGCTTTACATTTTTTATGTCATTTAACCTCCACAAGAAACCTATGTGGTAGGAATTATGGTTATCTCAAATTTATAGAAGAGGAAATAACAGTTTAGAAAGGATAAGCACCTTATTTCATACAGATAATAAGTGACCCAGCCAGGATTTAAACCTGGTTCTCCTGGCTCTAGAGTATACACATTATCTTCCTTCAATTCTGGACTCATTCTTGACAAATATGATTTATTTATTAAAAGAACCAAGGCAAAGGTTGGTTCCAGGGGAAATGGAAATGAGAAACAGATATAAGATAAATTACTAAACTGAATTCCAGAAGAGAGATGAAGACGTCAGAACAACTTCAGGCGTTTGACTATGGGATACAAGGAGAGCAGCAGGACCACTAACAGAAATCGTAAAAATGAAAGAACACACTGGTTTTCAGTAATTAAATGAGTTTTTCTTTAAAAAGAAATAAAACAGTTTGGGGTTTTTTTAGAGCAAAGTTCAAGATTTATGATTACATCCCTTGAGTCCAGCAATTCCCAAAATAATGTAACTAGGTGTTAAATAAGGTGTTGCCAGATGGTGGCTTGACCATATCTTCCCTTCTTCCTAAGATAAGAACACACAGTAATAACTAAACAAACCATTTGGTGAAGTAGCTCAACTACTGTGGGCATTGGTGCTCTGGCTCAAAGTCCAACTTCAATTATTTAAAATTTCCCCTACCAATGAAATAGTTCATTTACTTCTCCCTTAGGTATTCCTGCCAATTAACAATCCCCATTAATGTAAGCCAAAACCCGCAACTCTTCAACTGTCTTGTACTTAAAAATGAACAGAAAACCTAGAACCTATAGTCATGCAAGAAGAGTTGACAAAATGCTACAAAAGCAAAAGTAAACAAAAAATGAAGGAAGGTTGAAAGGGCAGACAGGTGGCTAAAGAAAATAGTTACTTCAAAGAATAGGATATAAAATAAAAATTAAAAAAAAATTAATGCTTTTGCTATCCTCAGGGAGCCCAGAAGATACTGAATTTATAAAACCAGCATTATAGACCTTACAAGTCATCACTTCTAATGTCTTTTGTTGATAGTGTTTATTTAAAAGAGAACTATTTCAGATTGTTGAATCACTGTCTTGCACACCTAGAACTAGCACTCTGTGTTCATTATACTGGAGTTACAATTTTATTTTATTTTTTTAAAGATTTTATTTATTTATCTGACAGAGATCACACAAGTAGGCAGAGAGGCAGGCAGAGATGGGAGAGGAGAAGCAGGCTCCCTGCCGAGCAGAGAGCTGATGCAGGACTTGATCCCAGACCCCTGGGGTCATGACCTGAGCCGAAGCTCAGTGGCTTAACCCACTGAGCCACCCAGGCGTCCCTGGAGTTACAATTTTAAAAAAGAAAATAAAAATATCTGGATGAAGGATGGTGGCCTGAGGACTTTTGATATGAAAATTACAATATTAATTGTCAGAATTTTTTAGAAAATAGTATTGAACAACGATAACTGTGGCCCAGTGGAGGACATAGTTTTGATTTAAAGCATTTCTCTTTATCCCAAATTACATCCCTAGAAGTGTTCACAGCCCTTCAAATAAGGCTGTAATTACAGGAATCTCAGTCCCATCAACCCCTTGCGAAGCCCTGGAATATGTTCTATGATCCTAGCAGGTCCCTTGTAGAGGCTCCACATCTGACAGGATGAAGAACCACAGTTGTTCCCAGGCAATCTGTAAAGGTGCAATAAGGTTTAAATAATATTCTCACGAAGCACTCACAGTTCACTGACAGTCACTCATTTTGGGCAGTTAATCTAGAAAGTGAATTTCCTCTCCATCTTCAAGTCTTTGTAGCAGTGATATAAAAATCTAGATATGGCATTTGGAGATGGGGATTCAAATTACAGCTACTTACCACTAAACAAGTCAATCACAACTCAATATGTAGTTTCTACCTCAAACATAACCACAATAATACCTGTGGCATAACTTACTAAAAAATAAAGATTTAAAAT
>RCUC01134422.1:0-42823 GCA_003697995.1 Taxidea taxus jeffersonii
GGGAAATGCGGTAAGGAAAAAACAGGGATACAGTTCACATTGCAAAATATGTAAGAATGACTTGTACTCTTCAAGTGGGATGAATTCTGGCAAGTTTGGGGTGAAACAGCATTGGGAAGAGGTAGAAGTTAAGTGAGTTTATGCTGATAACCTCAGTTTTCTTTTACCAGAGTTTTTTAAAGACATACAAGTACAAAATTATAGTTTTTAAATTGTTGCATTGTTTATGTGACTTTTTAAAAAATCATTTGAAATTATTTCATTAAAAATCATCAGGGTGGGGGCGCCTGGGTGGCTCAGCGGGTTAAAGCTGCTGCCTTCGGCTCGGGTCATGATCCCAGAGTTGTGGGATCGAGCCCCGCATTGGGCTCTCTGCTCTGCGGACAGCCTGCTTCCTCCTCTCTCTCTCTGCCTCTCTGCCTGCTTGTGATCTCTGTCTATCAAATAAATAAATAAAATCTTAAAAAAAAAATAAAGAATCATCAGGGTGCCTGGGTGGCTAAGTCAGGTAAGTGTCTGCCTTTAGCTCAGGTCATGATCTCAAGGTCCTGGGATGAATCCCTTGTTAGGCTCCCTGCTGCCCCTCCCCCTGCTTATGCACCTGCACAGGTACTCGCTCTCTCTCTCAAATAAATCTTAAAAAAAAAAAAAAAAAAAAAGAATCATCAATGTGAATATTTTGTCGTTTAATGTAAGGATTTTACAAGTTTGATGTTAAACTTCTAATACTACATCTGAAGCAATGTCACTTCACTGAAATACAGTATTTTCATCTGGGTTAGAGGAAGTTACAAGCCTATACGTTTACTGAGAAGTTACTGTGTACCTTTGCTGAGTGATTACCAGAGTATGTGCAGCCTATGCAAAGAGGAGTTTTTTGAAGTTTTTAAAACAGTGTCAGATGTCATATTGTAGCAAGGAGTTTGTACTCCTGCCTTAAATCCACACATAATTACAAAGGGTCATAATTACTATTGCAATAATTACTTTTCCATTCCTGTCCAGTACTGTGTCCAGGAAGAAGTATTTCAAATGGATAATCCCTAATCTCAAGATTTTCAGAGGATCAGCAAGATAGGCGATGATAATTTTTTTTAAAGATTCTGATTATAAACTACATGCTGGAGCCTATCACTTAACATAGATGACTGAACACATTCTTTTACTCTTCCAGAATCTCACTGAAATGACTGGAGAAATATTAAAAATAGATTAATAGCAGAGTTGGAAAACCAGAAAATGAACAGTGGAATTACTAGAAGATAAAAAATAGATTATCGAAGGATCAGTTAATTAAAGAGTGAAACAGTTCAGCTTTTCTGCGCACCTTTGAAGCACCTAATTCTGGACTTTAACACCAGGCTAAGGCTCAGAAAGCAGCTCTTTGAGGTAGGAGTTTTAATGCAGAACACACTGGGATCAGAGAAGAAGGGTGTTATCCAAATGATTCCAAGGAGGAATTGAAGGTGTGCTGCCCGCCCATTCACTCTGTGGGGACCCTTTCACTCTGGCTGTGGGGACCAGCCACTCCCTTCCTAATCACCAGAGGTGCCATGATCAGCATTTGTGTTTGCTGAAAATGAATTATTTGGCTGAGGAAAAGTACTTCAAACTATAATCTTAGTCTGCATCTATAAATATGCCAAGAATCATCAGGTTTGAAGAAAACCAGTATTGTAAAAGGAAAGCGCAAATTAAAACAAGTTAACCTGTTCAAGAAAGTAATTAGTAGAAGAAACAGAAGAAATTTAAAAATGAATATGATTAAGTTCTTCAGAGAGTCATAAGGACATTGTATCCATAAGGAATAAGATGCTAGGATAAAGAAATATATAATTTCTAGAAATTAAAAATATGCTTATGAAAAACCACTCAGAAGATGGGCTAGATTGAAGAATGGGTTCAGTTGAAGCTTAAATTCATGAAGTGGAATATTTGAGATCCCCCAATATGCCCTGCAAAGGGATGAAAGTAAATATTATGAAAGAAAAGTACAAGTCCTCCACAAACTCAGATGTATAGTAATTACACAAGTAGTAAGCAATTGGCATATAGTAAGTACACAAACACTTGGGGAATTAATGAGAAAACACAAGATTTCAATATTAGACTTCTTAACAACTAAAAGAAATTTTTCTCTAAGAATTACTAAGCAAATTGAACAGTGAATCCGTGATAAGATTTTAAATCAAAGCAACTGATGATGCCATGGGACCTGCCATTCCCCTCTGTAATCATGAGATGTCTGTAATCAGAAAAAGTCTGAATGAGTATTATTGCCTGTGGGAAAATAAAGTGAGCTCCATATCACCCTTAACCTGGGAGCCAGCTGATGAAGCATCACTATTTAGAATGTTGTTGGTGGCAACACCCAAGGAAAAAGTGAGGCAACGTTCACTGACTTACAGCTTCTGCACCCATGCTACTTCTCACACTTCATTAGCCAAAGAGCATCACATGGCCATGCCTGAGTCCAGAGCAGGGAAGCAGAGTGCAGAGTGCAAGACAAGGAGAGAGAAGCAAGTACATGTCAACAACTTTCATAGCTACCAACTACCAGGAATGGGGAATGGAATTTAAAAATCAAAGAGCAGTCAAAGAGAAAAGAAACAAGTTATATAGGAAAAAAAAAAGGTGGGGGGAGGACCAAATGCTTTTCTCACAATAAGTGTGAGTAGGTTAAATACTCAGATTCCTTAGGCTTGAGTAAAAACACAATATCCAACTATGCACTATTTACAAAAAGCAAATCTAAATTATCCTGGATTATAAAGAAACAGACAAAGGTATACCAGGTGGATGCTAACAAAAGTGGATGTAGCTTTGTTAACTTCTGGCTAAATAGAATAAATAGAATCCAAAATTTAAACCATTAAAGGAGACAAAGAAAAAAGCATTTCTTTTTCTCTCTTTTCTTTTTTCTTTTCTTTTTTTTTTTTTTAGATTTTATTTATTTGACAGAGACAGCAAGAGAAGGAGCACAAGCAAGGGAGAGGGAGAAGCAGGCTCCTTGCCAAGCAGGGAGCCCGGCCTTGGGACTCGATCCCAGGACTCTGGGATCATGACCTGAGCTGAAGGCAGATGCCTAACGAATGAGCCACCCAAGTGCCCAAAGCATCTTTTTGACTAATACAATGTATAGTTTGCTGAAAGATTTTTCTTAACATTATTTTTTTAAAAGATTTTAGATCGAGAGCACAAGCAGGGTGGAGGGGCAGAGGGAGACAGAGAAGCAGACTCCCCAATGAGCAGGGAGCCCGATGTGAAGCTTGATCCCAGAACCCCAGTACCATGACCCAGGCCAAAGGCAGATGCTTAACCAACTGAGTCACCCAGGCACCCCTTGCTGAAAGATTTTTTAAAATACATCTGTAACCTAAAAACTCAGTTTCAAAATTTACAGAGTGGAAACTTTAAAAATGTAAGGAAAAATGGACAAACCAGTTATGAGAGGATTTAACACATTTCTCCAAAATCAGTGGCTCTTCCACTACACACTTATCAGAATGGCTAAAATAAAAAAATATATGGTACAAGGATGCAGAGCAATGGGAATTCTCATAGATTGCTGGTAGAAATGCAAAATAATGTGGCCACTCAAATCATATTGGCAGTCTCTCTAAACATTAAAAGTATCATATGACCCCACCATCACTCCTGGGTGTTCACTCTAAATAGATGAAAACTTGTGTTAACATAAAATCCTGTACATGAATGTTTATAGCAGCTCCATTCATAATCACCAAAATGTCTTCCAACAGGTGAGTGAATAAGTAAATGATAGTGTATCCACATGTGCAATAAAAAGGAATGAATTACATATCTAACAGCTTGGATGGATCTCAAAGTCCTAGGCTAAGTGAAAGAAGCCCAAAAGTTACATACTCCATGATTTCATGTAATTGACATTCTTGAAAAGGCGAAACTATAGTGATAGAGGATAGATCTGTTGTTGTCAGGTTTGGGGGAAGGGGGGTGATTTGATTACAAAGAGACTGTGCAGAGGTGTACCCTTCAGTGATGAACTTCTGTATTATGATCGTGATTATGATTGTGGTGGTGGTAATACAAACCCATATATAAGTCAAAAATCATGGAACTAGGGGCACTGGGTGGCTCAGTGGGTTGGGCCTCTGCCTTCAGCTCAGGTTATGATCTCGGAGTCCTGGGATCAAGCCCTGCATCGGTCTCTCTGCTCAGCAGGGAGCCTGCTTCTCTCTCTCTCTCTGCCTGCCTCTCTGCCTACTTGTGATCTCTCTCTCTGTCAAATAAATGAATATAATACATGTTCTTTTGGAAGATCTATGAAACAATCAAAATGGTTGATTTGAGGAGGGAAACATGTAAAATGCAAAGATTCTACAGATTGTGTTCTCTTTGCAAAATGTAATAAAGCTAGTAACAAAATTAGTCCACTTAGAAGTTTTTTAATTACCTTGTATACCTTTCATTAACTCATTGATGGGGGAACTCAAAACAAATTATAGGCAATTTAGAATGAATAAAAGTTACTTCTCAAAACCTGAGAGATTCTGCTAAATAACATGTTAGAGGGAAATTTATAGGTTTTGACTTATTTTTTAAGAAATAAAATTGAAGGGCGCCTGGGTGGCTCAGTGGGTTAAACCTCTGCCTTTATTTCCGTTCATGATCCTAGGGTCTTGGGATCGAGCCCCGAATCGGGCTCTCTGCTCATCGGGGAGCCTGCTTCCCCCCCCCTCTCTCTCTGCCTGCCTCTCTGCCTACTTGTGATCTCTGTCAAATAAATAAACCAAAAAATCTTAAAAAAAAAAAAAAAAAGAAAAAGAAAAGAAATAAAATAAAAAATAGGGGCACCTGGCTGGCTCAGTTAGTGAAACATGTGACTTAATCTCCAGGTTGTGAGTTTGAGCCCCACACTTGGTGTGGAGATTACTTAGGAATAAAGTCTTTTTAAAAAAGGAGAAAAGAAAGGAAGGGAGGGAAGGAAGAAGGAAGGGTAGGAAGTCAGAAAATGAGTGAAATAAAATTTTACTTTAGAAACCAGAAAACAAGGTAAGCTGAAAGAAGCAAGGGATTTCAAAAGTTAAAAGCAGAAATTAATAAAATAGAAAACAAACACATTTTGATCAATAAAAGGTTCTAAAGTGAAAACCACTAAAAGGCAAGCCTTTGAAAAATATAAAAATAGCAAGAAGTAATGAACAAAAATATATAATGAGAATAATTTTTAGAAAAATAATGTACATATAGAGACTTTTTTAATTAGAAGGGAGTACTATTACAATTTACTCCTAATGTGACTATATAGTTCATCCTAATAAATCTGAAAGAACTAGATGAAATGTGAGGACTTTAAAAAAACATAGAACTAAAAATACATGAGAAGTAGAAAATGTAAATAGACCAAGTAATTAAGGAGAAATTGAAAAGGTAGTATGAGAACTTCTTTTAAAAAGGTAAATACTAGGATGCCTGGGTTACTCAGCTGGTTAAGCATTTGATTCTTGATTTCGTCTCAGTTCATCATCTCAGGGTCGTGAAATCACGCCCTAAGTCAGGCTCTGCGCTCCACAGAGAGTCTGAGATTCCCTCTCCCTCTCCTCTGCCCAAAAATAGTTACTAAAAAGTATACACAACACAAAGTAAGACAGTTGTCATCGTAAATAAATGTTTTTGGACAAAAAGGAAACTAATGATCATCTACTGGCATGGTATTATAATTTACGAGAAGCTTCATAAGCAGGTCACAACACTGACACCAATACCAAAAACTTTTTTATACACTAGCAATAACCAGTCAGGAAATGTATGGAGGAAAAGATCCCATTCATGTGGAAATAAGATTAACAGAGAAATGTGAAGGCGCCTATGAATAATAATAAAAAATAATCTATGCTGAAGGATATTAAAAAAGACTCACCCCAAGTGGAGAGGCATGCCGCAGTTCTAAGAGGAAGACCCAACACAGTTAATCTGTCCATTCCACCAAATAAACTTGTAAATTCAAAGCAATTTTATATAACCAAAACAAGGTTTTTAAATGGATAGGACAACCTGATCACAATTCTCATCTGGAAGACCATGCACAAAATAATATCAAAATCAAAGCAATCCAGGGAGCCAAAGTTAATGAAATAGTGTGGTACCAGTACAGGAATAATCAAATAGGTAAAGACACAGAACAGAGAATCCAGGAACAGAGATATGTATACACAGGAATTTAGTTTTTTTTTTTTATATATTTTATTTATTTATTTGAGAGAGAGAGAGCATGAGAGGAAAGAGGTCAGAGGGAGAAGCAGACTCCCCGCCTGAGCAGGGAGCCCGATGTGGGACTCGACCCTGGGACTCCAGGATCATGACCTGAGCCGAAGGCAGCTGCTTAACCAACTGAGCCACCCAGGCGCCCCTACACAGGAATTTAGTACTTGAAAAATGGCATTGCAAATAGGTAAGGAAGACTTGAACTATTCAGTAAATGATGTTCTGATTAGTCATTGCTTAGAAAACATTTTCTTCTTTCATACCATGGAAAAGAAAGAAAATCCAGATGAGTTAAACACTGAAATACAAAAATAACTAGAAATATCAGAAAACAACTTTTAATAAATGGGGTGAGGAAGGCCCTCTTAAGCAAGACACAAAACCCAGTCTCCACAAAAGAAAAACTGATAGATTTTTCCACACTAAAAAAATGTTAAAATTCTGGGGTGCCTGTGTGGTGCAGTGGGTTAAGCGTCCCACTCTTGGTTTCAGCTCAGGTCCTGACCTCAGTGTCCTGAGATCAGGCTCCAAGCTCAGCACGAGTCTACTTCAGATTCTCTCTCCCCGTCCTGCTTGTTTGGGCTTCCCTGCACCCTCTCTCTGTCTCTCTCTCTCTCTCTCTTAAATAAATCTTAAAGAAAAAAATGTCAAACTTCTGTACACAAATAGACAAAAGTTTGGGAAAATATGTAAAACCTAACAAGTTAAGCATAGCTAAAAAAAGCACCTACAAACCAGAGAAAAAATGGACAAAGGATATAAAAATATTTTTACAAAGAAAAACATACATTCAACTTCATAAGAAATCAAAAATTAGGGGAACCTGGGTGGCTCAGTGGGTTAAAGCCTCTGCCTTCAGCTCAGGTCATGGCCCCAGGGTCCTGGGATGGAGCCCCGCATCGGGCTCTCTGCTCAGCAAGGAGCCTGCTTCCCTTCCTCTCTCTGCCTGCCTCTGCCTACTTGTGATCTCTGTCTGTCAAATAAATAAATAAAATCTTAAAAAAAATCAAAAATTAAAGTGGAATAGTATTTCTCAGTCCTTGAAGTGGCAGATACAGAATGACTGATGACAGCTAGTGTTGGAGGTTATGTGGGCCAAGAGCACTCTCATTATTGAAGGAAGTTTAAGTCCATACAGTTTTTGGGGTGGACAATTTGGCAGTGTATATCAGTATTTAAAGATGTGTCTAGCCTCTGGTTTAATAACCATGATTCTAAGGATCCAACCTAAAGAAATATTCACACAAGTGTCCTAAGCGTCAGTAATAAAAATGTGTATTGAAGCATTTTTTGAAATAAAAAGAAACAATATAATTGTACATAAATGTGGAAATTATTGAATTAGGACTTATCAATTCCTACCATGCAGTACTCTGCAGCAGACAAAAACAGCAGCTCTGCAGTATGGACATAGAAGTATTTTTAAGATGTACTGATAAGGGGCGCGTCGCTGGCTCAGTCAGGAAAGCATGCAACTCTATATCAGTGTTGAATTCGAGCCCTATGGTGAGTATACAGATTACCTAAAAAATAAAATAAAAAGTACATACTGATACGAAAAACAAGTTCTGCCATAATACTTATTGCATACTTTTTACATTTATGTGGTTAAAAACCTGTCTACACACATACGGTATACATTTGTGTGTGTGTGTGCCTAGAAAATACTCTAATAATACACATCAAGCTGTTGACAGTGACTGCAGAAGGCAGTAGTACTGTGTGGAGGGACAAACGGGGGCTCTTCATATTTTACTCCATTTACTTTAGGTTATTTGATTTTTTTTTTTTCAATGTAGACTCCATGCCCAGTGTGGAGCCCAATGTAGGACTTGAACGCATGACCCTGAGTTCTGTTCATCACAGAGACCTTGGAAAATACAAACATATGATCTGTCATCCTGTGTGTCCTGTGTCCATTTATTTTTTAAAATGTCTGTCCTGGTATCCATGTGGAAAATGAGCTTTACCATGTAAGCTCTAGGAGCTTTGTACCCCTGATGGCTTCCTACATAGTATATTCAAACCACTTTTCTTTTTTTTTTAACCACAACCCACAGTAAAAATTATACTTTATGCAAAGGAAAAGGTGATTGTCCTGGCCCACAACTGCCTTGTGTGCACACATAGTGAGTGGAAAATTTCATCAAACAGTTCATACTGTACTTCTAGTGACACTCTAGTATGTTCTGCTCTGTTTCATTCCTTTAAAGAAAATTCTGTTTGCAACCCACTAAGTAGGTTTCACAATCCTCTTTTGGGTCATGACCAGTGGTATGAAAACACTGGGAGAATGCTTCATACATTCGTTCTGCCTACTCTTGACCAAACTGTAGCGGGTGTAAAATGCAAGGCTTTACCACCTTTGCTTCGTTCCTCTATGGGGCAAAGTCCTTCTCCATTTGTGCATTCCTTGAAAAGCCCAGCTTTCTTGAGCTGGTAATTTATGTGAGGTAATTTATGTGAGATTCCCCTCTTAAAAAAAAACACAAAAAACCCTTTTGTTACAGTGAAAGCCCGAGTTTTCAAACTGATGCATCTATGCAGAATCTTAAAAATGTAATTTGGTCAAAGAATTAAAAAAAAAAAGACAAATGTCTATGATTTAGGCCTCACTTTGTGTTGCTCCCAAGGCACAGAATGTACTTACTGTAAGGGTTGAAAGGGCTCAATCCCTCTTAGTACAGTTTGTAAATTTTAAACTAGTGTGAATTTAATAACGAAAAACAGAAAAACAATCAAGCAGTTTAGAATTAGATAAGGACACCTCCTATAGATTAGATAATCATTAACTTTGTTCCTGAGTGACCAATGAGGATTACTTGGTTTATTTTAAGGTTTCCAAAAGACAGTCCTCAACGTCCTTGATTGTGGAGGAGGCTTTTATCTCTATGTCAGAAACACCAAAAACAAAACTTTACAAAGATCTTAAAACTGGATAATCCCAGGTCATTTTATCTTATATGATAAAATTTGGCCATGGTGTGAAAACACAAAAATTGGGAGAGGGGATAGAAGAAGTGTTGTGTAAAGGCTACAAACTTGTAATGAGTACTAACTAAGTCCTACAGATATAATCGCAGTGTAGTAAATAAATGCAACAATATTGTATTATAATCATCAAACTTGCTAAGAGGCTAGATCTTAATTACTCCAACCACTAAAAAGAAATGATAGCTGTGTGATGTGGTACAGGTACTAACTACTGCTACAATGACATTCATACAAATATCAAATCAATGAGTTGTATACCTTAAATTAACAAAATGTTATATGTCAAAAATATTTCAATTAAAAAAGAACCTAAAATCAACTTAGCTCTAATTTCTTTACACCAAAGTCCAACTAAATCTTTTGTAAGAACCTACTACATTGGGGCCCCTGGGTGGCTCAGTTAAGCTCTCGACTATTGAGTTCAGCTCAGGTCATGATTTCAGAGTCATGGGGTTGAGCCCCACGTTGGGCTCTGCACTCAGTGGGGAGACAGCTTGAGATTTTCTCTCTCCTCTCCCTCTGCCCCTCTGTGTGCATGCTCTCTTTCTCAACTAACTAACTAACTAAATAAATAAAATGTTTTTTTAAAAAAAGTAAAGAAGGAAAGAATCTAGTGCCTTATTGTATACCAGGTAGGAGACGTTTTCATACATCATTCCAAGACTTGAAAATGAGGGGTCAAAGGTGTTATCTTCATACCCTTTCTATCAGTCATACCCTGGTTGAAGCTACTGCTTACAGTCAAGTGAACATCTGGGTGTTTTTTGGGCTGAGTGGCAAGAAAGGCCAATTTGAAGCTATGGAACATGATTTTCTTGGTTTCCCGTTCTTTATGGATGCTTAGGCTTCTATTATTTTCTACAGTTGCTCTCTTCTCCAATGTAGTTAATGTAATAATCTTATAACTAAATAATAAAGCTTAAATTCGCTAATGCCTCAAAATTTTTGGTATAGATTTCCATTCATTTTTTATTTTTAAAAAATTAAATATTAGAACTTTTAAAAAATTACATAACGTTTTCCAGGGGCACCTGCCTCCGTTGGTTAAGCGTTGGACTCTCAGTTTCGGCTCAGGTCTTGATCTCAGGGTCTTGAGTTCCAGCCTCGTGTTGGGCTCCACACTGGGCATGATGCCTACTTAAAAATAAATAAATAAATAAATAGATAGATAGATAGATAACTTTTTGCAGAAATCACTCACCTTATACAGAGTGAAGTCCATAGTCTTCCAGGCCTAGGTTTTGAATACAACTGATAAGGTGAAGTTCGGTGTTTTCTTTCACTGATAGGAGCAGATCTACCCCGAACCTTTTACTGGGACTTAAGATTTTAGTGCTTTAGACTGAAATAAAGCTTCGGGCCTACAGCCCTCAGTTGTCCATGATTTTGCCATACCTTTACGGTATTTCCTTTTTGTCCCAATTTCAACAGATGTGCTGCCGAAGCAAGCACTCAGGTATCTCCTTTTATAAACAGGACCAGCATCGAACTTTCCACTCACGGGAGCTAACTCCGTTCCACAATTTACAGAGAGACTGTAATCATTTGGGGTTCCTCCCTGTCACTCTTCTCTACAACAAAAGGATGCCTCTCCGCCTACTTCTCCATCTCCCCCGTTCTCCCCTGAAGGAGAGCCTATGCCTCGCGCCTTGGCTGAGACATGGGCCTTGCGGGCCGGCGGCGGCCGTCTGACTAACACTTGACGTTGCCGCTTCAGCCCTTGCGGGTGACTTCAGCGGAATCAGCAGCAGCTTCGTTTCCTCGGGGACTTCGAAGGCCGGTGAGGAAGAGACAAGGTGCCTGCCAGAATGAGGCGAGTCTTAGCTGCAGGCAGGCCGAGACGCCTGCCTGAGGTGGGTTTTGAGGAGAAGCCGCTTCTGAGGAGAGCTCCCGCCCCAGCACGGGGGGCCTCGGGCGGCCTTGGCCCTGTGCAGGCCGTGGGGAGGGCTCCGTGGCGGCAGGACCGACCCGGCCAACGTGGGTCTCTCTCCCCGACCGAGTTTCCCTTTAGAGGCAGGGACTCGGGACAAGCCGCGGAGGAAGCGACCTCCTGGAGAACCGGAAGCCGAGACTGTGCTGCGGCGGAGGCGGCTGTGGGAAGAAGCCGACTCCCCCGCCGTCGCTGAGCGAGCCGCCCGGGACCCACCCCGAACCGAAGAGAAAGTGGGCAGGAAATAATTGTGGATTTTTAATTTCTTTAGAGCTCAACCTTCAAGAGAAAGGATATTAACTTTTTTTTTTTTAGACTTTAATTCCTCCCTGAGAATTTAATAATGTGAGGCATTTCATACAGTTCAAATCAGGGCATTTTAATATAGCCGGCGTTTATTCTTTGGAGTAGATTTATGCCTCATTTGAATTCATTGCGTAATCTCCAGCGAGCTGCAGCGAGAGAATGCCTTACCTGGGAAAATCCAAGATGGAAAACAGACTGCGGAGTGCATTTTGAGGCCAGAACATTGGGATAGGCTTGAGGGAATTTAATCCGTGCTCCACGGAGACCCACTTCGGAGCCTTTGGGGTCCCATGGCTGACCTCAGGAGGACTCACAAGGGGACGCAGATGAGGCCAGGCAGCGCTCAACGTTTCCCCGGGAAGAACGGCTGCACTCGCGCACGGCCGAGCCTTGTGTGTTAAGAAACCCAAGTGTACGGACGCCGGTGGCTCAGTCGGTTAAGCAGCTGCCTGCGGCTCAGGTCATGATCCCAGCGTCCTGGGATCGAGTCCCACATCGGGCTCCTTGCTCAGCAGGGAACCTGCTTCTCCCTCTGCCTCTGCCTGCCACTCTGTCTGCCTGTGCGCGCGCTCTCTCTCTCTCTCTCTCTCTAATAAATAAATAAAATCTTTAAAAAAAAAAAAGAAACCCAAATGTAAGAAATACTGGGGACGTCAGGAGAGAGATGTTTTCCCCCTCTTTCTTGGGTCAACTGAAGTCTGTAAAGGTGAGTATCTGCTTTCTCAGAACTTCTAGGCTCTCAGCGTTCCTTCTCCTTGTCAGGCATCCTTCCTTCTCCCAGGATGAAGGAGGGCCTTATTCTGCATGTTGAGGTCAGCAGGGGGGTTGTTCATCACACAGTCTCAGCCTCCTCCTCCTGGATGTTTTCTGGATCCTGCCTGTCCCCATTGCCTGGGATTGCCTGGTAAGTCTATTCCATCCCCTGAGGGAAGAGGCTAGAAAGACTAGCCTGGATTTGGCCCTCCTTCCTGGGCTGCAGTTCCCCTTGAAAAGTAATGAGGTGGCTCCTTTAATCCCCTTTAGAGCCTATTGGGCTTCCTCGAATAGGTTTCAGCTGGGTTCAGAACTTAGAAGGAAAGATTGGTAGGATTAGCATCCCCGAAACAACAGAGGCTGTGTTCCTTCACGTGTCAAGAAAATATAACAATTAACTCTGGAGTCCCACCACCATGGCTTCTGTCCTTGGAGAGAGTGACCATCTTCCTCAGTTCCAGTTAGAAATCCTAGCGAAACCACCTCACACCCATTAGGATGGCTACTCTAACAAACCAACAAACTCCAGAAAGGACCAACGGGTTGGTCAGGACATGGAGAAAGAAGAAGCCTTGTGCCCTGTTGGTGGGAATGTGAAATGGTGCAGCCACTACCAAAAACAGTATGGGAGTTCCCCCCAAAATTACAAATAGAACTATTATATGACCCAGCAACTCCACTTCTGAATATATACCTCAAAGAACTGAAAGCTGGGTCTCAAATATATACTTGTACACCCTTGTTCATGGCAGCATTAGTCACAGTAGCCAAATTGTGGAAGCCACCCAAGCATCCACTGATGGATGAATGGATAAACAGAATGTGGTACATACATATGTGAGGTAATAGAAAATAAATATATTGATCTCTAAAATACATATATTTGAGATCTATCTATATGGGCTCCTGAATCCTGGCATCGGGCTCCTAAAACCCTTTGTCATTTCCTAAGTGGTAAGAGCACTAGAAGCATCTCTTGTTCTGATGAGGTGACTCTGGGTGGACCTCCAGATGGCTCCTGGATGGGGGCTGGTCACCAAAGAAACAAGACATAATTAGCAGCTTGGTTTTCAGCTCGGATCCTCCTTCTCTAAAGAGAAGAGAGGGGCTGGAAATGGAGTTAATAATTGATCATGCCTACGTGAGAAAGCCTCAGAATAAATTCCAGTAGTATAGGCCTCTGAGAGCTTCCAGGTCGGTGAACGCAACCATGTACCAGGAGGGTCGCGCGTGCCATACAGGGGACAGAATCTCCTGCCCTCAGAACCCTCCCAGACCTCGCCCTATGTATTTTTTTAATCTGGCTGTTCTTCCATATCCTTTGTTATATCCTGGTAGATGTAAGTAAGTGTCCCTGAGTTCTGTGAGGTGTTCTAGCAAATAACTGAATCCAACGGGGGAGGAGGTCATGCAAACGTCTGGCTGTAGCCAAGTCAGACAGAAGACATGGGTTACCTGGGGACCTACTCTTTGCTATTGGGATCGAAAGTCGTGAGGGACTGAGCCCTTGCCCTGTGGGATCTGATGCTAACATGAGGCAGAGAGGTCAGAAGCAAGTTAAATTGCAGGATCCTCAGCTGGTGCTTGGTGGGGGAAAGCACTCACCCCTTCCGTGTCAGAAGTGTGGTGAGCATGGTAGTCCTGTGGGAGTAAATACTGGGTTTTTTTTTAATGTGATGTACAAGAGAGTAGTCACATGCACAGAGACGGGAAGTAGAATGGCAGTAGCCAGGGCTGGGAGGAGGGGAAGTTGTTTAATGGGTAAAGAGTTGCAGTTTTGCAAGCTGGACGCCTTCTGGTGGTTGGTTGCACAACAATATGAATGTACTTAATACTACTGAACTGTACATATAAAAATGAGTAAGATGGTAGAGGTTTTGGTTATTTGTATTATACCATGATTTTTTTTATATCCTGGTGGTGATTGTGATGAATGCCCCTTGGATCAGGGGCTCACTCTTGAAGCCATCCATAGTGGGCAGGGTCAGCTCAGAACATCTGAGCCTCCACTCCTACGAAGAAAGGAGCCCTGAGTGTGTCTGCTGCTGCTATCGGCCTTCATATAATTTGAGACTAGTGAGATGCTGGAAAGCTCTGGAATCCTGCGGCTGAAAAATATCTGTGGCAAAGAAAATCATAAATGCAACTGAAGAGTCATTGGAATTTTTGCAGAAGAAACAACTCTGTATTTTTTTTTTACCAGTAGAAGGAAGGGGTGAAGTATTTCTTCTCTCTGAGTTGTCTAAGCCGAAAAGAATGAAATTAATAAATCTCAGAAGTTCAATCTGAGATGCCAGGACAGGAAGGGCAAGAGAGACAGTCTTTTTTCTTCTTTTTTTTTGCTGAAGCCCTAGGATACAGTGTTCTTACACGATCAGTATTTCCCAGTGATATATGATCTTCTGAGTTCATTTAAGGTCATGTGCAATTTGCAGCATTAAGGATTTAGTGATTTTAAAATAAAAATGTCTTTCTTTTGTAATGTCACCTAGCACTTTGGTTCAGGATAAAAATGTTAATCATTGATTTTCTGTTGAAACTTGGTTTTCTGCTGGGCCAGTACCTCATACTGAGCAGTCTTACCCGCATGGGTGATGAACTGGAATGTCTGAGAGACAGTGTACCTCAGCAAAACAGCTCAGAATTCTGATTATTGACAGAATTTGAGATGAGGTCATCAAGCCAAGCTATGCAAAGGAGGGGAATGAGAGGGGCTATATAGTGTTTGCTTTCCCAGCCCTCTGCCTTTCCTCTGTGAAGACCATCCCACAGTGGGTTTAAGCTGATCCCACCTCACTTCAGTATTGGGGTGCTGCCAGTCCTACTGCTCCACACCCCTGGGTGCAGGAGTAGGTGTGTGACCCAAAGGCCCCAGAGTCCTTTCAAGGTGATTTTCAAACTAGAAGCAAGGGAAGATAGTCTCTTCTCTCATGGCAAAGATGGGACAGTCCTTGGCCATGGTTTCAGGCCTAAGGAGAAAGCCAGTCTGAGAGAACAAAATGATGTGAAAAGAAAAACGAAAATGGGGGACAAAGACATGTGCAAATACACAGCTTACAGTGCATGGGGGTTTTGTCCAGGTTTCCATGAAACAAAGCCTCCCCCTTGTCCACCGCCTTGAGGTTTGGCTCCCAGTTCCATGAATGGATTCATTTCCCCTCTGCCTAAGCTGGTCAGAGTTGAGTTTCTGTCATTTTCAGTGGAAAGAATCCAAGGATGCAGCCCAGCACATATCCACGTAGGCCACCAGCACTCATAGGATGAGGCGAGTCCCTCGAAGATAAACTAGTGCAGGATTAGGCTACTGCCTTCCGTTCCTGAGAAAACAAGGAGTAGCAGGAAGTAGGCTTGAGCACTGGCCTCTGCCTTCTGCTCCATCACTAACTGCGCCATCTTGGATGAGTTATCTTCTAGAACTCTGTAAAACGAGGGGGCTTGACAATGCCATCCGAAGGGCATTTCAGCTTATATTCTTTCAACTATCGAAATGTCAGTTTGATTTATGCTACTGAGTCTTCTCTTGGTTTTGCCCCCAACTGTGCCTTTAATTCTTTGCCTAGTCTTGCTCATTTTTTAAAAAGGTTTTATCTATTTATTTGTCAGAAAGAAGGAGAGAGAGAGAGAGAGCACACAAGCAGGCAGAGAGGCAGGCAGAGGCGGAGAGAGAAGCAGGCTCCCTGCCGAGCAAGGAGCCTGATGCGGTACTCGATCCCAGGACCCTGGGATCATGACCTGAGCAAAAGACAGCGGCTTAACCCACTGAGCCACCCAGGCGTCCCAAGTCTTGCTTATTTTAACAGGGTTTACACGTTAGTCCTTCCTGTGTTGGCTAGAGGGAGTAAGACAGGAAAATATGGTGCACCCGTATCTCCCCAGCTGAGATCTCAGATATTTAGTAAAGAGAGGATACCTGTTATTGGCAGCATAGGGCATAAAGAAGGCAGAAGAAAGAAGAATCACCAACTGTCCTTGGCATTTTCTGCTCCTGAGGCTGAATGCTACCATGCATGGGCTGATGTTTTGTTGCAGGACAGAAGTGGCCGAAAATGCAGGGGATACGCAGAGTTCTGCTGTTTGGGCAGTGGTTGGAGTTGCTACTTTGGATGACTTGGAAAAACTCCCTGTGTAGGTGTGATTACTGCCAACCTAATTGTGTAAGAGCCTCTTAACAGCCTGGGATTGTTGTTCTTAAACAAAACACTTTGGGATTTCTCTGTTCTTTTCAGGAAATATCTTGCCTGTGTTGTGAGGAAGGGGAGTAGTGTCATGTCTCTCGAATAGGATAAGTCCCTCTAAAAAATATGCTTGCTTGTTCCTTTGAAGTGTGTGTGTGTGTGTGTGCGTGCATGAAAAAAGTTAAAGATTATCATTGGTTGACCCATGAACTTTTAGTTTTTGTTTGTGCTGGGAGAAATTAAAAAGTGGGTCAGAGGATTCCTTATAATAATTCTGCTTTCAGAGAGTTGGCTGAACTTCACAGCAAAAGCCTTTGTTGGCTGCCTGCTAAGGAGTGGGCTTCACCAGTTCCGGGCCCTGAGGCTATCTGAACTGTGGGGAAGTCTTAGTCTCAGACAGATGGGGGAGGTCTGTATGTATATTGACACTGTATTTAATAAAGAATAAAGAAGAAGAAGCCCATTCTCTAGTTTCTCTTGGTGTGCTCTAATTTTCGTTTCCTGGTGATATTAAGAATCAAAGGGTAGAATGGTTCCAAGTAGAGAGACATCGACAAATTTGGTTGTCCTGAAAGTAGCTGGATCTCACACTTTGTTCTGAACAAGCAAGACAGGAACCTGAGCAGTTCTGGCCCCTCTGTGGGCTCACCTACTCCCACCTTCTGCTACAACCCAACCAACAGAATCTTCTCGTCAGATCTAACCTCTGGTTTATTTCTTCCTCTGGCCCATGGAGAGGAGTAGGTTGAACAATCATTGGCTCAATTCATTTATCTTGCTTAGTTATACAAAAGAAAGAAAGGAAGAACAAAAGTGTGTGTGTGCATGCAGGCATGTGTACATGTCCGGGCACACACACAGATCTGTGTGTATGCACGTGCATATATATGCACATGGCTTTTAAGATTTTTTTTAAATTTATTTATTAGAGAGAGAGCTCAGGCAGACAGAGTGGTAGACAGAGGCAGAGGGAGAAGCAGGCTCCCTGCCGAGCAAGGAGCCCGATATGGGACTCGATCCCAGGACGCTGGGATCGAAGGCAGCTGCTTAACCAATTGAGCCACCCAGGGGTCCCTGCAGATGGCTTTTATTTCTGGTTTTTTTTTTTTAACATTCTGAATCAAAATTTGCTTAATATCTATTATGTAGAATAAAAAAGCAAGATGTAAAACAGTGCTTATGTTACCTTATGTGTAATAGGGAGAGAGGGAATAATTATATATTTATATTTGCCTGTATTTGCTGAAGAAACTTGGAAAGACACGAAAGGAAATGACAAAAGTATCTACTGGTGGAGTTGAGATAGGAGCTAGTTGGGTGAAGGATAAGGAAATGTTTACCGAACATCTTTTATATGTTTGATTTTTGAACCATGTGAATGTATTACCAATTCAAAAAATAGACTCAGTACCTAGAGTAAAAGTGTCTCAAAGTTGGACATTCTCTGCCTATGCTCTGAATTTCTATAATGTTTGAACATTTTATTTTTATTTTTAAAAATATTTTATTTTTTTATTTGAGAGAAATAGAGCATGAGCAGGGGTAGGGGCAGAGGGAGAAGCAGGCCCCTCGCTGGGCAGGGAGCCCAACATGGGGCTCGATCCCAGGTTCCTGGGATCCTGACCTGAGCATAAGGCAGATGCTTAACTGACTGAGCCACTCAGGTGCCCGTGTTTGAACATTTTAAAAGCAATCATGTTTAAATATGCCTCAGGAAAACTTTACACGCTGTTAACATTTTTCCTAGGTACAGAGATCCAAGAAGACAAAAGCAAAGTGCCAGATATTTCCCCGAGGACCAAGACTGTGTATAAATGCACCGAGTTCAAAAAGTAGGGAAGAAGAGGGACTCTTCCAACCACTGGGTTTCTAACACAAATGTCTCTAAATTTAGATCACCGGTGCTTCTCCTCTGAGTCACCCTCTGCGACCCTGCTCCTCTACTCAGCAATTCCAGAAGGACTTAAGACCAGCCTAACAGCAGTGGCTAACTTGCTGGTAAGTGGATGAAATCAGGTGATAAGGAGCTTGGGATGGAAAGGGACCACAGATCTACAGGAAAAAATGGGGGAAGTGTAACCAAGGCTGCTGGGGATACCTTGGATCAGTTCCGGGGCTGGCAGCGCAGAGGAGCAATGCCTGTCAAAAGGCAGAGGAACACTCTATGAAGTTCTTGCCTGCACTTTGGAGAGGACGCAGCATTTTCCTGAAGGAGTGGAGGTGGGGCTAGGTGGGGCCACTGCAACTCCCTCCCCAGCCCATGCCCTTCCCTTTCTAGATCTCAGATTGCCCGGGGTTCAGTTTGTATTTCTCTGAGCTTGTGCTCTTCTGGGAGAATTTAAATAATCTTGCTGACACCTCGAAGTGACTTTTATTTATTTATTTTTAATTTTAATTTTTTAAAATTTAACTTCAATTAATTATCATATAATGTATTCTTTTAAGAGTACAGGTCTGTGATTCATCAGTCTTCTATAATACCCAGTGCTCATTACAACACATACCCTCCTCAATGTCCGTCACCTAGTATTTTTAAAGTTTTTCTTTATTTATTTGAGAGAGAGAGAGGGAGACGTGCACAAACAGGGGCAGCAGCAGGCAGAGGCAGAGGGAGAAGCAGACTCCCTGCTGAACAGGGAGCCCAAAGTGGGGCTTGATCCCAGGACCCTGAGACCATGACCTGAACTGAAGTCAGACGCTTCACCAACTGAGCCACCCAGGTGCCCCCTGAAGTCATTTTTGAAAGGAAGGAAGTATGTATAAGAAAAGGTGTTCTCGGGACTCAGAACGCAATGGTTTGGTATCTTCTTGGCTTGATTGACCAGATTCTTGGTGACCCTAGACAAATCCTTGATCTGGGTTTCCATTCTCCTTCTGCCAGGTGGGACCAGGTGTTAGTCCTCAGCAAGAGGTAGCAGCCATGGGTCCACAGGGGGCAGGACCGGCCCTAACCATCCCTTTTCCTTGTCAGAACCTAGAGGAGTTCGCAGCAAATGCCCGAGATCTATGATGTGAACGCTATGAATAGCCCAAGACAGATGTAAGACACACCAGCAATAGTTCAGTTTAATACATGAGAAGCATCCCATGATGTTTGAAAGAGGACAGGTGCTTTTCATCTTATTCTAAAGAAGCACACTTGGTCTTTTTCTTCCATCTGTAACCTTGGGGTTTAGAATGCAGACAGTTTCCTGTGACCCCTGAGTTCCAAACGGTCAGTCTGCCTGGTTAGTAATGTGAGGAAGTTTAGTCATGCTTAGAGATTTTAGACTCAGGGGGCCAGCCTGGCACCAGGTCGTCCTGTGTAACCTGAGGGTTTTGGCGATATAAGTTACAGGGATGCCAGGACCGACATCATCAATATAAAGATGGTTATCAATTAAAAAGTCTTCAATCTTTCATCCCCTCCCGCAGTTCTGCAAACCTCCACCCCAATCCTCAGGCAGTCAAAGGGGAGGGACTTCGTGGGATTATAGGGGAAGTCATTTTCCTCCCTGCTGCCCCAGGACAATGCCGGGAGAGGCTGGCTCTGAGAATGTGTGGGTGGACGGTTCGGTTGGAGATGACATCCGAGATTCCTTGCTCGGCTCTGCAGGCACTCTGTCTCCACCCCCTGCTACCCTGCTCCTCTATCCACCCCTTCTTTCCTGACAAAATGCGTCACTTCCACAACCTGCAACTCACCGAGGGCTGCCGTGAACTCTGGGGGTTGCGCCAATTCAGAGCAGCGTGGACGGGTCCAGTGCCAGTGAGAGGTTTTGGCGAACTCCCCCTTGCAGCCTCCCTTACCATGAAAACACTTGCCTAGAATGCTAATTGCACGGCGACGTGTTCATACTCGATGTAGAAGAAAGCCTTCCAGTCTCAGCACATGCCCTGGGCAGGACGGGCCCCAGCAGTCCCCGTGTGGCAAAGTGGTAGGCCAGGATCACCAGACTTTCTCATGGTTGAATGCCTGTCCCTACCTACTCTTTAAAAATAGCCGACTTAAAAAAAAAAAAAATCAATTTATCTATTTGAGAGAGCTCACACGAGCATGTGGGAAGGGCGGGGGGGGAGGGGAAGAGGCCGACCCAGACTCCCCACTGAGCAAGGAGCCCGATGTAGGACTTGATCCCAGGACCCTGAGATCACGCTGAGCCAAAGGCAGATGCTTAACCAACTGAGCCACCCAGATGCCCCTAAAAATAACGGACTTTTAAAAAATGATCTTAGTAATATTAAATTAAATTTAATAATTTAATAATAAATGTTTTTAATACTCACTATAGAAAATTCTGGAGCATTAGGAGATGCAAGTTCTTTTTCCTAGCAACAAAGACTGTCAGCCTTGTTAATTCCTTCTTCCTGCTCTGGACATTGGCTCAAAAAGTATCTACCAAGCGCATACTGTGCTGATGCTGGGCGGACGGCGTGAATAGGGCAGGTATGGTCTCAGTTCTCAGAGCACGTATGTTCTAGTGAGAGGGTGGACAGTGACTAAATATACGAGTATTTCAGAGACTGGCAAGTTCTGAGAGAAATAACCTTGGGAATATGGTAAGGAGGAGCCGAAGGGTCTGCTGGGGCCACTGTGGCTGAGGTGGCCAGGCAAGACATGGGAGGTGGTATGAACTGCAGACTGTAGATGGGCAGAGCCAGCTTTGGGGAGGCCAGAGAATGCCAGGGAGGGAAAGAGCTTGAGAGACTTCGGGGACTGGCGGAGTAATGGGGGCCAAGGACCAGGCCAGGTATTATCTTGTGGGCCTGTTAGGAATTTGGGCGTTTTTCTAAAGGTCATGGCCTGCTGTTGAAGGCTTTAAGCAGGACAGTTATAAGATCTACTTCATGTGTGTTTTTTCATGTGTGTTTTTTAAACTGTTGCTCTGTTTGAAGAATGGATTCTAAGAAGGCAAAGTGAATGCAAGGGGGCCAGGTCTAGGAGTCTGGGAAGAGAGAGACCATGGAAGCTTGGCTAGGCAAGCAGAGACAGAGAGAAGTGATGGCATGGAGAAAAGTTCTGAGGTTCAATAGACTTGCTAAGAGGTTGAATAGGACGGTGAGGGAAGGTATACGTACCCTCCTCTGAAACCTTGCAGAATGGGATGGGGAGTCGTTTATTACTAAAGGCAAGCAGCAGGGCACCTGTGTGGTTCAGTCATTCGAGTGTCCGACTCTTTTTTTAAAAAAATATTTTATTTATTTATTTGACAGACAGAATCACAAGTAGGCAGAGAGACAGGAAGGGAAACAGGCCCCCCGCTGAGCAGAGAGCAAGATGTGGGGCTTGATCCCAGGGCTTGAGATCATGACCTGAGCCGAAAGAAGAGGCTTTAACCTACTGAGCCACCCAGGCGCCCCCAAGTGTCCGACTCTTGATTTCAGCTCAGGTCATGATCTTAGGGTCATGAGTTCGAGTCTCTCATCAGGCTCCGCTCTCAGGGGGAGTCGGCTTGAGATTCTCCGGCTCCTCTGCCCCTCCCCCATGCTTGCATGCTTGTGCATGGGCTCTGTCTGTTTCTCAAATAAATAAATAAACCTTAAAAAAAAAATAAAGGCAAGCAGCTTTCTGTCCCTAGAGGAAGAGAGTTCAACTTTGGGACAGACCTCTTTGTTTTAGGAAAATTATCATAGCAGATCTAATATTTATTTATTTATTAATTAAAAGATTTTTATTTATTTATTTGAGAGGAGAGAGCTTGAGAGGAGAGAAGGTCAGAGGGAGAAGCAGACTCCCTGTGGAGCTGGGAGCCAAATGCGGGACTCGATCCCGGGACTCTAGGATCATGATCTGAGCTGAAGGTAGTTGTTTAACCAACTGAGCAACCCAGGCACCCAGATCTAGTATTTATAATCTCAATCTTTCTCACTCAGTGAATCCTTGTGAACTTACCCTGGAGTAGACATTCATTTAGGTGTACCAGCAAACTCACAGACTCTGAATTCTACCACACAGGCTATAAGGTGGAGGGGCCAAGGGCAGGCTTCCCCCAAATGTTCCACTTTGGGATACTGATTATTAAAAATAAAAGTTTCTTGTGAAAGAAGGACACTCAGCCCCTCCCCCATCCCCCTGAAAGCAGGAAATAACCCTCCCCTGTGAAAAGTCCCCTCACTCTACCAGGCCATAAAGAGACATCCTTTTCATGAGAGATGGAAAATTTAGAGCAGAGAAGCCTGAATAAACAACCCTTGTTACTTTTTACTAATTTACTACTCCAGCCCAAACTCACCTGAGAATTCCTTTCTAAGTAAAGCTCCCAGTTAACCTCTCTTTGTCCTGTCAATTTCTCACAGGTTTATTGTCTCTTTGTCTAAGAAGTATGAAATCTGCCTGCTTTGGTCATTTCTTTAGGTCCCCATTTCATTACTGGGCCTCCATGAGCATATAATAAAACTCTGCTTTTTCCTCCTGGGAATGGGTCTCATGTCAATTTAATTCTTAGTCCAGCTGGAAGACCCTGAAGGATAGAGAAGAATTTCTCCTTCCCATCATACACATAAATAAATAATAAATGGATGAATTCTATTGCATGTGAGAGGTGATTCATGCTTTGGAAAAAAGAGAAATGTTAGCAGGGTAAGAGTAATCAGGAGCCCCAGGTGTGGAGGGTGAGGTTTTGATATCAAGGTGATCATGGCAGGCCTCATTGAGCTAATGACATCTGCAAAATAGGAAAAGATTCTCTATAAACGTATCAAACTGCAGAAGCTGTGGGAGGGCAAGGACCATGCCTGCATTCTTTGAGGTACATGGTAGGAATGCAGTATTTGTGGAATGAATAAATGGGGCTGAATGCACTTGTAATTGTTCTGGTTTGGGACAATAAATTGTTGCCTAAGTGTGAGTAGGAACTGTGACACCAAGGAGGTGGCCTTTTTTATTTAAGTGGCTGAGTCATTGTTATGTTTTTAGAATGGAGCTGGTTCATGGTTGCAGTGATGGAAAGCGGCTTTTGTTTTCATTTGATTTTTTCATACTGAGCATATTCCTATGTCATTAAAAGTCTTCATAGGAGGGTGCCTGGACGGTTCTGTCGGTTGAGAGTTTGACTCTTGATTTGGCTCAGGTCCTGATCCCAAGGTCCTGGGATTGAATCCTGTGTCTGGCTCCACGCTCAGCAGGGAGTCTTCTGGAGATTCTCTCTCCTTCTGGCTCTCCTGCTCATGTTCTCTCTGTGTCTGTAGTAAATAAATCTTAAAAAATAATAAAGGTCTTCGTATGCATCATGAATACGTATGTATTCATTGTGTGCTGAATAGTGGTACAGCAGTTCAGCACGTGCATAAGTCATGATATATTGAACTGGTCTCCCCATGCTTCTCAATCACTGCTCTCCAGCCACACTGCCCACCTGCCTTTCCTCCATTTCATCTCTAGGATTACAGAAATGGCTCTCATTTGCAGCTCTGAATTCTTGCTATTTTTTATTAATCTTTGACTCATGACTCAGGTCATGATCCTAGGATCTTGGGATAGAGCCCCACATTGGGCTCCTGGCTCAGCAAGGAGCCTGCTTCTCCCTCTGCCTATGGCTCCCCCTGCTTATCTGAGCATCTCTGACAAATAAATAAATAAAATCTTTTAAAAAAGGGGGAAGGCACCTCATTGGCTCAGTTGGTAAAACATGTGACTCTTGATCTTGGGGATGTGAATCTGAGCCCCACACTGGGTGTAAAGATTACTTTAAAAAATTTTTTTAAAAAGGAAGGGGCATCTGTGTGGCAGAGTTGGTTGAACATCCAACCCTTGATTTCAGCTCAGGTCAGGATCTCAGGGTGGTGAGATCGAACCCAGGGTCAGGTTCTGTGCTCAGTGCAGTGTCTGCTTGGGAGTCTCTCTCCCTCTCCCTCTGCCTGTCCCTCTCATGCTCACTTTCTCTTTCTCAAATAAGTAAATAAATCTTAAAAAAAAAAAAAGAGGGGGAGACAGGGGATGAATGGGCAGAGCACTGCACTACTCTATAAGATACAGTGATGGTGGGTACACATCATGATACATTTGTCCAAACCCACAGTATCTGTAACAACACTGATCCCTAATGTAAACTGTGGTCTTTGGGTAATAATGACATGTCAATATAGGTTCACTGATTTGTAACAAATGTACCACTTGAGTGAAGGATATTGATAATCAGGGAAGCTATCTATGCATGTGTAGGGGCAGGGGATCGATGAGAAATCTCTGTAATTTCCTCTCAATTTTCCTGTGAACCTAAAACTGCTCTAAAAATAAAGTCTCCTAAAAGAAATTAAAAAAAATAGAACGAAATGGATGCACCTTGAGGACATTGTGCTAAGTGACATAAGCCAGTCACAGAAGACAAATTCTGTATGTTCCACTTACAGGAGATACTCAGAGCCATTGAATGCGTAGGGATAGAAAGCAGAATGGTGGTTTATAGGGGTTGGGGGAAGGGGAGTGGGGACTTACTGTTCAGTGGGTGTAGTCAGAGTTTCAGTGGGGAAGATGAAAAAGTCTGGAGGTGGAGGGAGGTGATGGTTGCCCAACACTGAAGGTACTCATGCCACTGAACTAACTAACTGTACCCTTAAAAATGGTTAAAATAGTAAATTTCACGTTATGTATATTTTATCACAATTTTTTTAAATGAAGCAAAGTAGGGGACAGAAATAAACTGAGGTAAGCAAAATGAGCAGGAAGAGTTAACTTTTTCTGTCTTTTGGGGTCAGAATGAAGAGTGTTATAGGATTTTGACTTTTTATTTCTTTTTTGTTACTTAAACTACAATGACTCCCTTGTCCATCTCTCATTTCCTCTGGGAATAATGAATGATACGGGAAAAGGATCTTCAGCTTCAGTTACAAAAAAGGGGAACAGAAATAATCTCACCTCATTCCAAATGGTGTTCTTCTCTCTTCAGTTGCCTTCTCTCCTCATGTCTCTGGAAGTGGGACGGCCAATCTGACTGGAAATGGCAGCATTTTCACGTGTGTATAATAAGGGCCCAAAACTGGGGTGCCTGGGTGGCTCAGTGGATTAAACCTCTGCCTTCAGCTCAGGTCATGATCCCAGGGTCCTGGGATTGAGCCCCGCATCGGGCTCTCTGCTCATGAGGGCGCCTGCTTCCTCTTCTCTCTCTGCCTGCCTCTCTGCCTACTTGTGATCTCTGTCAAATAAATAAATCAAATCTTAAAAAAAAAAGGGCCCAATAAATAACATTTCTGGAAATTAACGTTTACAACACATGTCTTTCATAAAGAAGCTTCTTTTTACCTTTTCAACATAGCCCACTAAAAGGGGAAAGGGACCTTCCTGAAATGCAGGAATTCCCTGGGCTGTCCTTGTACATCTGTATTGCAAAATCGGCAGGGGAGACTTTAACCAGTTACCAAAGGTATTCGTGCACGGAGTGTGAGGAAGACACAGAAAGAAGTGGATTCTCTCTAGGATGAAAAAGAGGCTCCCTTGGGCTGGGAGGAAGAGAGAGATTGAGACAGAGGTCTACAAGTCTGTAGAGGGCAAAATGGAGTCACTCACGTCAAGCGTAAGCCTGTGTCAAGCAATGACCCATGCTCAGCAAAGACGCAAACAGTTAAGGTAGTGCAGCTAGGAGATACCACCGGGACCAACGTCAGCAGACACCCCAGAACTGAGAAGCAGCAGGACCAGAGGAGGTCTGCAGAGACCCAAAACTTACTAAATCCCTTTGAAAAGGGGAGGATTTGGGAGTAAACTGTCAGAATCTTCACACTTGATCCCTCTATTTCTGACCACTTAAAAAAGGCAGTTGATGCCGAAGGCTCTGCCTGATTGATCTCCAAACAGAACTGGAAGCCTTCCCTGCTTGAACATCAGAAGCAGTAAGTGCCAAGAGTTGACCCGGACCAGGCTGTGGCCTTATCTCAGCTTCGGCCCACAGACAGATTTCGCATTTGGTTCATTACCTTCCTGCACCCTTCTGTTATCCTGTTTGTTGTGTGGTTTGTCTTCTGTCTTGCTCTGTGCACTGTGTAAGACACCAAGTTTAATCACATGGTGAACCGTCACTGAGTTTGGAATCCTGAACCCACCTTCTAATTGTGATTTAACTTTGTTTTATGATTGAATAAATATGACATTGTGGAAAGACACAAGCTGTGTGTGTGCCTTTATAGCAGGCACGCTCATGACGACGTCCCTGAGTTGAGGGTCTGTGTGCCTCACTTTCCTATAATATCGTCTCAGAAACTGTAGGGCCCTAGGTAGAATGACTGAATATGACAGTTGTTGGCAGGTGGGATGATAGCCTCCCTAACCCCCCACCCAAATTTCCTGTGTCCCTTTGATGAGGGAAACAAAGGCAAGAGAAATCCAGCCTGAATTAAATTTCCTTATGGCTGACAGCCCACTGAGGGGACAGCCCACTGACAGATACCTGAGACATACAGAGCCTGACCTTCCTCAAGGAACTCACAGCTGCCTTGGTGCCTTAATGTTTATGTTTTATGAAAGACTAAAAGTAACCTTATCTTAATGGCACTGAGCCCCTCAAGGACCAGAAGGCCTTGTTTCCACATTCCTTGAAGACATACACTATCCCTAAACCCTGCTCATTAAAAAGTATATATATATATATGTATATATACATATATATATATAATCTCCTCACAATCCTGGTATAACTTTCTACCCATGGGTTCTGTCTCTGTGCTATAATACAATCACCTTTTTGGACCCAAAAAGCTCTCAAGAATTCATTCTTCACTCACAAACCCAAAAACGTCCATATTTCATCACCTTGTGAGACATAGAAGTAGTAGAGAGCTAATTGGCTGAATCCGCCATATAAGCCTGGATGGTGGACACAACTCAGCCATATTTTCTGGGGATGGAGGACCAAATGGATGCCTGCTTCCCCTCCATCCCAAACCTTAGGACCATGTAAATCCCCGTGGTTAGGGATTCCAGGAAGGAGGAAGGCCAGCTCCCCCACTTCCCCAGGGGACTAGCTGCTAGGGGTCTACAGATAAGTCATGATATAAAATAATGGATAAGTGACGATTCTTGCACATCTTAGTTTATGGACTGAGATTCATATCCTCTGCTCAGTTTTGCAATTTTTTAACAGGTGCTATGGAAAGCAGTGACCTTGTTCACTTCAGCTTTTTCTAGAAACTTTGCCCTTCAACTCACAAATCCAAAGCAGGACCTCTTCCCCCTGCCCTATCCGGCCCACATACCACAAAAAAACAAGCAAAAGCCAAAAACCCTGCTAGTTTACAAGCCTTTTCACACTGGGGTAATTGACGCTGTGGATGGTGTTAAGAAAGTCCCAGGATGGGCACTGCTTATATTCCTGGAGCATCAATTTTGCTCAAAGATTTGGTAGAATATTTTTATGTTCAAAGAAACTAGGTTAAATGATGGAGTAGAAGGCAAACTTTGTAGTTTAAAAAAATGATGAAATTCCAGACTTCCTATAGGGAAGGGGGCCTCCTTGTTTCAGAACCCCATGGGGGTTCCTTTGAGAGGGATGCATCTGTGTAAAAGTTTGAGCAGCCTCGGCACAGGGCCTCTCCCCAGCCTTGAGCTCAGTCCCTAGGGATATCGTATTGCAGTTAATACCTACTCACGTTTCTAAACTCACAGCTTGTCAGTGGCGGCGCAAACTGAGAGCTAAAGTCAGTTTTAGTTCGCTCTTTTCACAGGAGTAAATAGAGAATCAGCAACCTGCAAGGACTCCCGGGGGAGGGGGGGCAATCTAGGTGTTCCAGGCTAGTGCCCCTCCCAGAGTTCTTGGCTGCCTCCATTCTTTCATCCTGCTGGAACTTCTGGCCGCCGTGCACGTGCGGAGAACCTCATTCCCCACCCACCCACTCCCGGCCCATCCTTCACCCTGAAGTTCCTTTCTTGGGAGCCCTGCCTCTCCACTGGAGTATCTGGGGTCCGCGGGGGAGCTTGGAAAAGCTTGACGAATTAATAACTGCTGGTTCTGAAATATGCATCAGAACCCAGATCAGGGGTTGGTGAAGGAGAGGTGGTTGGATTGGGGAGCGATTTCCTTACACATCTTCCGGTGCGACCGGGAGAGAGGGGCTGGGGTCAAGGTTGGAGGGCGGAAACGGACTTGATCCAGGATGCAGAAGCACTAACTCACGTTGGCAGGGGCAGCCTTTGCCCGCCGCCCACGATGCTAGGGCGGGCACTCTGCGGAGTCCGATGGCTGGTGCAATCTCCCGCGCGCCTTGCACTCATCAGAAAAGAGTTGAAACAGTACACGAGAGGAGGAGCAACTGCTCCTGGGCCTTGGCTGTTGAGCACGGCCAATGGGGATTCGAGCCCCGGAGCGCGAACCAATTAGCGCAGGGCCTGCTACTGCGCGGGCCAATGGTGGCGCCTGCTGGGCGCTGGAAGAAGACAGATGGTCTGCGCTCGCAGCAGACTCGCGCCGCGCACGCTTCTTTCCGTTGTCTAGTCGCCTGCGCTGCTGCACCATGAGCGCCCCGACGCTGGTGGTCAACTTCGGGCCCGGGCCTGCCAAGCTACCGCGCTCGGTAAGTCCTCACGAGCGCGCTCCGGGAGTGTGGTCCGAGCGGGAGCCCGCGCTCGGGTGGCTGTGCACCTCTGCGCCGGGTCTTAGGATCCCCTCTCCCCGCCGGGAGCCCTCCGAACCCTTTGCACCAGCGTGCACGCCCAGTTTGGGATCCCTCGCAAGTGGGCTTCTGGAAGAATGCACTTGGGAGAGGGAAGCTGGTCAACATGCTTGTGCAGCTGCCCCTGGCGCCGACTGCCGGTGAGCCGCTTGCACGACGTGGCTTGCACGACGTGGCTCGCCCGCGCAGCGCACCTGCAGACTCCCATGCTTTGCCTTCTCCAGTCCTGGGCCCGGGCGCGGCGGAAAGCAAAAAGCTCTCATCGCTGGGTTCTCCTTGCAGGGCACTACTGCGAGCCAGGCAGTGTTGAGTGGATCCGTGAATGGACACTGAGTAAATGGTGAATGGGGATCGCGTTAAACTGGACGGGATTGCAAACTGGAGTCCCGCGCCTGACCCCTTGTAAGGAGTGTTTGGTTTAGCCAGCACTTGGGAACATTGCTTTTCAGAAATGTAAATTTGAAAGCCTTCAGTCCTGGCTTTCCTTCCTTGTTTCCCAAGAGAACCCTCACTTCCCCCGCCTTTTTCAGTCGGTTTCAGTCGTTTTTTTTTTTTTTTTTTTTTTAAACTGGCTTGACTCCTAAAGGCATTCGAGTATTCAAATTCTGGTAGGCAGTGGGCTCTCAGCCCAGTTTGCTTCACTTTGTTTTGGAGGAAATGGAATGATCGAATTCTCCCCGGGGCCACAACCAGACTTTTCAAGTGCAAGTGGAACTCACTCCCTGCCTTCCTAGGCCCCTAGCCTGGTTTCAGCTCCTCCCCGCCAAACGCCCATTCTCCTTCCCACAGTCCACCCCCCACCCCCGCAACTGTGAAGAAGGCAGTTTGTGGTGTTCCTTGATTGACAAGCTGCTATCTCTGCTGTTATATTTTTATTTTTCTAACCACATTGACTCTGATACTATGTTGTAGCAGCATGGGGCTTAGCCAAGTGCTTTACAATTATCTATTGTTGAACAGAGTAGAAATCTCCCTGGGATAGAGCCTCTTCTGTGTTGTAAGAACAGAGAATCTTAACAATTTTAGAAGGGAAAGGACTTCGTGCTTTCCTAGGGGCAGGGCTCATAGTAGCGGAAAAAGCAAGGCTTGGTTTTTCCCACTTACTGCAGCCTGTTTGAGGCGAAATTCCTTCCCTGCTTAGACCTGTGCAAATGTTTCTTGTACCCTCCTCAACCTTTTTGTCTTGTCTCCGTGGTTTGGAGCCTTCTGAGTGTTTGTTCCTTGTGCAATTTCTTTTTCTTTCTTTTCTTTTTTATTTTTTTCTTTAAAAGTACTCTCTCCCCTTTGGGGCTCGAACTCAGGACCCGGAGATCAAGAATCTCAACTGAGCCAGCCAGGTGCCCCTCCCTGTGCAATTTCTTATGCCTTTCTTACAATGGAAGTTGTCATCAGTAATACAGTTATTTCTTCTTTTCTTGGGAGGATTTTTCTCCTCAGATGCCTTCTCTGAGGGGTGAGGGGGTAGGAGGAAGTGGCAGATGTTGCTTTTTATGAGTTTTGATTTGATTTTACTGTAAGGATTAGGGAAGCTTTTCAAACTTTATTGTTGACCATGACCACAATGAGAAATATATTTTACAAAATGACAAAGTATATGCATATAACAATAATTAAATCCTTATGAAATATTTAGCCTAAATAACTATGACGTACATACTTTTTGTACTCTATTCCATGCTAGTCTGTTCTATTTAAACAAATGTGTTGTGACCCACAAGAGTGATTGCATGCTGCAGTTTGAAAAAAAAAAAAAAAAAACCTCCACTGGAGTAGAGGGACATGCTTTTTGGGTAGAAGTCTTTAAAACTCTTTGTAATGATTTGGATCATAAACTCATTTCAGGGGATACTGCCTGTAAGAGAAATCCCATCTTAAACAAGTTCAAAGATGCTTTTACTATCTGTTTATGTTCACTAAAGAAAAGATTCATTATCTTTTCTTTAGTGAAAAGATAATGAATCTTTTCATTTGCGTTTAATCAGCCAGTGCTAATAATAATCATCATCCCATAGTTTGCAAAACCAGTAACAAATACTTTTTTAAAATGCTAGCTTTTATTATTATTGTTGTTTTTAAAGAGTTTGTTTACTTATTTGAGAGGGAGAGAGCATGAGTGGGGGGAGGGTCAAAGGGAGAAGCAGACTCCCTGCTGAGCAGGGAGACCCATGCAGGACTCCATCCTGGGAGGACAGGATCTTGACCTGTGCCAAAGGCAGTCGCTTAAATAACTGAGCCACCCAGGTGCCCTATTATTATTTTTAATTAATTTCTACACCCAACATGGGGCTTGAACTCACTACCCCAAGATCAAGAGTCACGTGCTCTACAGACTGAGCCAGCCAGGTGCCCCAACAATGACAAATTCTTAAACCCCCCCCCTCGCCAGGAAATCTTTTGTCTAATTCTTTATTGTTAAAATGTTATATTTCAGACAAATTGCAATACAGTTTAGATTGTTTTATGACCTCTGATATGGTCTCTGTCTTTCAAGGAAATTCGATGGCAGGATGCTTCTACAGAGAGCTTGTCTCACCTGTTTCGTGTTCGTTTTTAGAGCTTTTTCCCCCTCCTCTTTTCATGTTATGGCAGTTCTCACAGACACAAAGGTACGCAGGGGAATCCATGGACGCATCTCTGAGGATTTTAACTTACAGCACCTGTCCACACCCTCTTTCTCCCCAATTGCCCCTGGATGTTTGTTTGTTTACTTATTTATTTATTTGTTTATTTATTTCTCAGGGAGAGGGAGAAGCAGACTCCCTGCTGAACAGGGAGCCAGACCCTGAGATCATGACCTGAGCCTAGGGCAGATGCATGCTTAGTCGACTGAGCCCCTGGATTATTTTAAAGCCAATCCCAGATATCATGTCATTTCACAAAAACACTTTAGCATTCATCTCTGATAGGACTTTCTGTCTTCTTTTAAAAAATAAATAAATAAAGGATTGGTGGTTTGTTTTTTTTTTTCATTGTGTAGTTACTTGCATTCTGTGCACTTTCGGGGAGAATACAGCCATGGGCCTCCTCCCAGGTCAGCTGTGTTTTGCAAGGGGCGGTGAGCCCTGTTTCCTGACTCTTTGGGATTGCCAGTACACTGGTTCCCACCTGCCCATGTGTCCCTGTAAGGTAGAACGTGGTTAAGGGGCTGCAGTCATCTTAGTAGAGGGGTCAAGAGACTGGCTAGGTGCATACCCTTCAGAGCCTCTGCTGATCTCTCTCTTCTGCAAATTGGGGACAGGAATATCACCTGCGTGGCTCTGTTGGCAAGAGGGATCAGTATGTCATTATTCCTGGATTGATCTTATTCAAGGCCGAGCTTCCTAATTTCTGTACACCCAACCTGTCCCGATTGAGCACCTTAGACTGGCAAGATGGGAAATTGTTTTATCGGTTTAATTTCAGCCTAATTGATCTTTTTGTTGTTCCCTGAACCCAGGACTCAATGCATTTTGTTATACTTTTGCTTTCAGAGGGTGGTAAGTGTAATTATGGAGCAGACTTTTCTGGGGAATCTGGTTTTTCCCAAAGGTCTTATCTTGACAGTTAAGGGTTGTCATCAGAAAAATTCTCTATTTGAATTTTTTTTGAATCTAGGTGAATTTTTTTATCTAAGTAAATTCATTTTGGTAAAATTGTATTTTAATATCAATCACATGACATAATTTCACATTCAACTTGTGTGTAAGTTGCATCTTCAGGACTCTGTGGACTGGTTGGAAGGAAGGGGATTGGCCATGGGCAGTACAGAAGTTTCCAGACCTCACAGGCTCTTGGGTGGACTCCCTCCCTGGTCTGATGTCCAGAGGCAGAGCTCTGGGCCGAATATTCAAATCATTTTATTTTCTCTTATTTCTTCTAGGTATTGTTAGAGATCCAAAAAGAGCTATTAGACTACAAAGGAATCGGGATTAGTGTTCTTGGTAAGATTCACTTTTTGACTGTGAATATCCAGGTTCCAAAGAGAACTGATGAAAATGCATCAAACCTTGAATTTTCATTTCTGTCTCCTTTAGGCCTTTGTAAATATATTTTTAAATTTTAGTAACTTTGGTGGCATGTTTGATAGAAACTTTTTAAAATTTTTTTCTAAAGATTTTATTTATTTATTTGAGTGAGAGAGAGCATGAGGTTGGGGGGAGCAGAAGAGGGAGAGAGAGAAGCAGGCTCTCCACTGAGCTGAGCAGGGACCCTGATGCGGGCCTCGATCCCAGGACCTCAGGATCACGACCTGAGCCAAAGGCAGATGCTCAACTGACTGAGCCACCCATGTTCTCCTAGAAGCAGTTTTGATATCAGCACACATGCTGGTGAGGGGTTCTTGCATGTCCGTTTAGCACTTCATGATTGCTTTTGCTATTTATAGCATCTGAGATCAGAGGATGCAGAACATATGCATCCCAGGGCTCCAGCCCTCTTTTACTGAACTTGAAAATGAACTTAGTGAAAGTTTAAAAGTCTATAAGCCTTTGCTCAAGATCTTGCACCTTCATAATTGCATTAAGTTTCTCCTTTATCATTGAGGAAGGGGCCTTTTGAATTTTAAAATTTTAATTTCCTTTTTCTTTTTTTGGTAACTCCCAAGGCTGCACAATATGAAGAGATTATAGGGTTAACTGTAGGATCACTGCTATTAAATTTTGATCCTGTGGGTTTGGGACGCGCGCTTGGGTTTCTGTGCAGTAAGAGCCACAGAGTGGAATTTTGTGCTATTGTTTCTATGGGGCAGGCCTTGCACACAGATTCATATTTGTGAGAAGGATGTTGAGAAATCACAGGGACGGAAGGATGAATTAATAAATGGCACATTCAATGAGTATGCCGCTTGAAAATCATTCTTCTGTGACTAGAAGGCTCCAATGTTTGCAATTTGAAAACCAGTTTGGATTTTCCCCCTAAACAAAGTGAGTCTTAGCCCATAATTTGAGTGCAAAATAACTGAGTTTAACCTTTATCATCTTATTTGCAAAGTGTGTAGCTACTTCTTCTTCTTTTAAGATTTTATTTATTTATTTGACAGAGATCACAAGTGGGCAGAGAGAGAGAGGAGGAAGCAGGCTCCCCACTGAGCAAAGAGCCTAATGCGGGGCTCGATCCTAGAACTCTGGGATCATGACCTGAGCCGAAGGCAGAGGCTGTAACCCAGTGAGCCACTGAGGTGCCCCTGTGTAGCTACTTCTAACATTACTTCTGTGCGATTGGCTTTAAACAGGAACTTTTTTTCTTGTTATTTATCTTTCCTTCCACAGAAATGAGCCACAGATCGTCGGATTTTGCCAAGATTATTAACAATGCAGAGAATCTTATGCGGGAATTGTTGTAAGTCTACAATTTTAAACAGAGTTGTTACTCTTTTTTGATAATCTATGTATATGAGTATCTGTTAACAGTATTTTCTTGGCTGTGTGTTAAGAATATTTCATAATTAAAAATAATCTTTTGAAGAGTTTTCCCAAATTCACTAAATTAGTACATAATGCTTTTTACTTGTTTCCCATCCTGCATTTGTGTTTTTTTTTTAATTAATTAATTTATTTTAGAGGGAGAGAAGGGGAGGGAGAATCCTAAGCAGGCTCCATGCCCAGTGCGGAGCTCCCCTTGGGGCTCGATCTCACAACCCTGAGGTCATGACCTGAGTGGAAATCAAGAGTCAGATGCTTAACTGACTGAGTCACCCGGGCACCCCTCTGTGTTTTTATTTTAAGTGGTGTTTCCAGTGATTTGAAATCATTGTATCTAGGAAAGATTTTTCAGGCTTAAAAGGGATTTAAATACGAAAGAAATGGTCATCTTGGTCAATGTACTGGTTCTTAAAGTAAGGGCCTCATAGCACCTGTTCAGTCACCTGCCTGTGGGCAGGTATTAAAAAATTCAAGTACAGAGCCAACCATGCCCAGCGGAATCAGAATCTCTGTAGAAACTTCAACTTTAACAGACTCTTTGGGTTATTTTAAGAGTTCTTCACTCCAGGAACTCAAATGATCCCTCTTAGCTTATCTGTAGCTTATCTGTAGCTTATCCTTACCCAGAGGAAACCTTACTCTTAAATAGATTGCTGTTTAAGGGATAGATTTACATATTATCTAAGTATAGTCACATAAACATTACAAATACGGTAATCTTTAAAAAAAAAAAACCAACACAACCTGTCTTCTGCTTATAAAACTAGTGTATATTCATGGTAGAAAGTTTAGGAAAAACTGAATGTCACAAATTAAACTGAAATTATCCATAACCCCATCTGTCAGAAGTAATTATTGTTAACATGTTAAGGGTACAAGTTTGCATGATTTCATTAACATGATTGGAATTGTACTGACTATTACTTACTTTCCTTTTATTTATTTATTTATTTTTTTAAAGATTTTATTTATTTATTTGACAGAGAGAGAGGGAGAGAGAGCAAGCAAGCACAGGCAGACCGAGTGGCAGGCAGAGGCAGAGGGAGAAGCAGGCTCCCTGCCGAGCAAGGAGCCCGATGTGGGACTCGATCCCAGGACGCTGGGATCATGACCTGAGCCGAAGGCAGCTGCTTAACCAACTGAGCCACCCAGGCGTCCCTACTTACTTTCCTTTTAAACTGCCTTGATAAAAGGCTTCAGGTGGGGCATGCTGGTGCCATTTTTATTTTTTATTTATTTTTTTAGATCTTACTTATTTGACAGAGAGAGAGAGAGAGATCACAAGTAGGCAGAGAGGCAGGCAGAGGGATAGGGGGAAGCAGGCTCCCTGCTGAGCAGAGAGCCTGATTTGGGGCTCGATCCCAGGACCCTGAGACCATGACCTGAGCTGAAGGCAGAGGCTTAACCCACTGAGCCACCCAGGCGCCCTGGCTGGTGCCATTTTTGTGAGGAGCACTAGAGCCCATTGCATTGTGGGTGGCCAGAACTGGTCATCATTTGCTTGGCGCCTCACATGGGGTGTGTCTCTTGGGTTCCATGTTATGTTCACAGCACAAGCCCGTCCTTCATGGAACAAGTATTTGGAGCCCCGGCCCAGAAGATGTGGCATTTGACCCGTACAGCTGCAAGCCTCTTGGGACCGGTCTCCCAGTTCAATTTCTGGGCCTATCCTTTATTTTCCTAACCAAGTGCCTACCTTGTGTCCCTACCTTGTGTCCCTGTACCTGGGCCTCTGTCTCGTGACTTTCCATCCAGGTGTTGGCCTTCTTATCTATCTGGTGTCTGAATAACATAAACCTGGAACTGTGCCTTGGGCTGCCAGTCCTCCCAGCTGCCGAGAACCTCATGTTTAGAGCCTCCCAGTGCGAGCTACCTGCTAGCCTGTATGATCGTGGGCAGATGGGGTTCAGGACACCACCCATTCAAGGACTCTCACGTTGCCCTGCCTTTTGGTACTCAGGCCTCTGTGCTGGATTTTTGTCCCCAGCCATCTGCCTTTGTTCCTAAGCTTTGAGCTTCCTCAAAGGCTGGGGTCCTGTTTCCATGGCCTAGTCCCTCTGGAGCTGGCCTTCTACTGCCTGTAGCCATTCCAGCAAACATCTTAATTTTGTATGCTGGAGTAAAAAATTTTCACTGGTGATCTCGATGTTTATCAATATGTGATGACGTGCTTAGGCCTAACATATTATCTCAGATCCTTTGCTAGTGTCCACTTGGTTCCTGTAATGGACCAGCACATGCCTATTTTTAGGACTTCTGGTTGCAGGTGATGGAAGCCCAACTCTCAGCAGAAGAGGAAATGTATTACCTCGTGTAACTAGACAGTGCACGAGTGATTGAGGAGGAGCTCAGGTGATGTCCAGGAAGGTCTTTTCCTCCATCTCCTGGCTTTGCCTTCGGATGTGTTGGCCTCGCCAGATGGCCACCAGTGGTTGCAGGATTAGCTAGTTTATTCTTTCCCTCCATAGAGACCATTCCTCTTTTCTAGAAGTTTAAGCGAAAGTCTCAGAACTGAACTCCACTGGCCAGCTTGGCTCGTGGGCTCATCCTGGGGAGCCAGGGTTGGCCACCCTAGAACTGAGTGAACTGAGAGTGATAGCAAGATGATTCCCTAAAGGAACAGCAGGGTGTGACTAGCTTCCTTCCACAAAATACCCCTAGGCTTCCACTGGGAGCCCAAGGAAGGGCTTTGGGGAAGGTAAACAGGGGTGGGACTTTACCATATTTCCCGTAGTATATCCACCCAAAGTAAAGTGCTGGTAGAGCCTCGTTCATTCTTTGACCTTGTGTGTCTCTGTTTACTGTCTCCCACGCTTCTGCCCAGAGCCATCCCAGATAACTACAAGGTGATTTTTGTGCAAGGAGGTGGGTCTGGCCAGTTCAGTGCTGTCCCCTTAAACCTGATTGGCCGGAAATCAGGAAGGTGTGCTGACTACGTGGTAACGGGCTCTTGGTCAGCTAAGGCCGCAGAAGAAGCCAAGAAGTTCGGGACTGTGAATATCGTCCACCCCAAACTTGGGAGTTACACGAGTAAGTGCTGGGATTTGAGCTCTACAATGATAATGGAATGTGGACAAATGCTGCCGGGTGGGTGGTCCCTTTTCAGCTACCTGGTTATCCCTGCCCAGTGCAACCTGCAGTTTTTAATTCCTTCTGGTTGGTAGCTGGTTTGATACCATTTAGAGTGAATGGTCTCCCTTGTTAAGATTACCAACTGGCTGCTACAGAAAGAATATTCTTTGATTTACTCAGCTGAAAAGCCTATGGGCTGATTTGGCTTTAGGTGTGGCTTGATCAAGGGTCCCAACAATGTCTGCAGGTCCTAATGTCTCTCCTGGTCTCCTCTGTGATGGCTCCATAGTCCCTTCCCTTTTAGAGGATGCTCCTGACCTTATATCCTCCCAAGTTTCAATGCCTTTCCTCAAGCATTCCCCATCACAGCCTCACATGTCCTGTGTCCCATTCCCATTCAGTCATGTGGCTGCAGGTGGAACTGATTACACCAGGACTATGTGGGCTGAGCTGGGGAGGCTGGATCCCCAAGAAGGAACTCAGTGGACATAGGGCGGATGGATACTGGGTAATAGGAAAAATTTACACCGTACCATTCTTGAAGATTAGTTGCCCCCAACAACCATCAAAAGGATGGGATGGATCATCCTTTTAGGTTGTTGATGGGGATTATAATATAACATGGATAGGGTGATTTCCCTTGGGAGGACTTTGGAATCAGCCTTTTACAGCTAGGGGAGGGCTGTCCTTCCTGGCCATTCTCATCTACACGAGCAAAGAGGAATGAAAGCGCAGACTCTCTACCTCTTCTGTGATAGAAATTCCAGATCCAAGCACCTGGAACCTCAGCCCGGACGCCTCCTATGTGTATTACTGCGCCAACGAGACCGTGCATGGAGTGGAGTTTGACTTCATCCCTGATGTCAAGGGGGCAGTGCTGGTTTGCGACATGTCTTCAAACTTCCTCTCCAAGCCAGTAGATGTTTCCAAGGTAGAGTGTAAAGGGGCCTGGAGGGGGAATCCCTGTGTCTTGGATGTCGTGAGGGCATTTTAAGAAATATGAGAATAAGGAAAGGCCCAGAATGTCTTGAGCCAACAGAGACCCTGAAGCCAAGACAACTCACGATGCCCAGGCTGAAAGTTGCTTGTTTCTAGTGGGTTGTTGGGATGTGTGAGTCTTGATGGGTTGCACCCTGTGTTAATGACGGCCTCACAGAGTCACTCGGAGTCCTTGGGGATTTCATCTGCCTTTGAGGGTGCCTCTTAGGAAATGTTTTGGTCAATACATTGGGAGTAGCTCGCTGACTTCTGGGGAAGCTGCAGATGATCCACGCTCGGGGGATCTGGGAAGGGGCTCCACCTTACCTTGAGCCCACCTCAACTCCAAGAGCATCCACAGGACACGTGGGCTTTCCAGGTGGCACGTCAAGGTGGGCAGGGGAGCAGCGCACTCAGGTGCGTGCCTCGAGGGCGCATAATAACTGGAAAGCATTTAGAAACAAACACACTAAATGGTAGCCTGCCTTTAAAAAAAAAAAATATTGTGGTACAATACATATAACATAAAATTTACCATTTTAACCATCCTTGCATGTATAGTTCAGGGGAATTAGGTACATGAACATTGTAGTGCAAACATCAACTCCGCCCATCTCCAGAACTGTTTATCTTCCCAAACTGGGACCCTGCCCCTGAAACAGTAAATCCTCAGCCCTCCCCCAGGTCCTGGGAGCCTCCATACTCCACATTGGACTTCTCCAGCTACCTCATAAAAGGGGACTCGTGCAATATTTGTCCTTTTGTGTGAAGTTCATTTCACTTAGAGTAATGGCTCAGGGATCAGCCAAGCAGTGGCTGGTGTCAGAATGTCATTCCTTTTTAAGGCTGAATAATATTTCATGGGGTGGTTCTCCCACATTCTCTTTATAGCTTGCTTTTTTTTTTTTTAAGATTTTTATTTATTTATTTGACAGAGAGATCACAAGCAGGCAGAGAGGCAGGCAGAGAGAGAGGAAAGCAGACTCCCTGCGGAGCAGAGAGCCTGATGGGGGACTCAGTCCCAGGACCCTGGGATCATGACCTGAGCTGAAGGCAGAGGCTTTAACCCACTGAGCCACCCAGGCGCCCCTATAGCTTGTGCATTGGCAATTCTCAACAATGCTAACTGTGAAATACTCCCTAGTGGGCCAGACTCTCTTCCCTCAGACTTGGGATGCCATTTGCTGTTTAGAAGGGCTTCATAGAAGGAGGTGGGAGAGGGCTGTGTGTCTTATATGACAACAGTTTTCTGAAGTTCCTTTAAGCTAAAAGTTCATTTAGCTTAATTTCTCTTTGCTAAAATTTCTTCTCAGGTAGCTTGTCTATTATTTCCCAGCATCTTCTGATTGTCCTTTTATACAAAATGCGTTAAAAATGGTTTCTTTTGGTTACCAGGAACGGTTAGCAGCCTCATTTTATTTTATTTTAAAGTTTTTAAAAGATTTATTTGTTTATTTGAGTGAGAGAGAGCGAGCGAGTATGCACACACTAGTAGGGGGAGGGCCAGAGGCAGAGGGAGAAGCAGGCTCCCCGATGCGCAGGGAGCCCCATGCGGATTCGATCCCAGGACACAAGGATCATGACCTGAGTTGAAGGCAGATGCTTCACTGACGGAGCCACCCAGGTGCCCCAGCAGCCTCATTTTAAATACTGATTTGGGTGTAGAAAGGAGGTATACAGAGTGAAGATGAATATGTATAAGATCTTTATAGAGATGCTCAGACTAGCCCCTTGCTGGTGAGAAGGACCAGGCACATACTTATCCTGCAGGCCCCAGACCTGGGGAGGACTGATGTGCTGTCCCAGATGGAGATGCCGGTAGAGAATGGAATGCACTTTGAGCAGCACTGGAATAAAATCGGCTCCTCGTACTTTGGAAAGAGATCAGGAAATGGGGCTACATGTGTGAAAAATGACGGTGTAGGGGCACCTGGGAGGCTCAGTGGGTTAAGCCTCTGCCTTTGGCTCAGGTCATGATCCCAGGGTCCTGAGATCGAGCCCCACATCGGGCTCTCTGCTCAGCAGGGAGCCTGCTTCTCTCTCTCTCTCTGTTGCTCTGCCTACTTGTGGTCTATCTCTCTGTAAAAGAAAGGAAGGAAGGAATGAAAGAAAGAAAGAAAAGAAAAGGAAAGAAAAAAGACCGTGTGTATCTACAATAGCGTGTCTTCTCTTTTTCAGTTCGGTGTGATTTTTGCTGGTGCGCAGAAGAACGTGGGCTCTGCTGGGGTCACTGTAGTGATCATCCGCGAGGACCTGCTGGGGTTCGCGCTCCGAGAGTGTCCCTCGATCCTGGAATACAAAGTACAGGCTGGAAACGGCTCCTTGTACAACACACCCCCGTGCTTCAGGTGAACTCTGGGGGTGGGGGGGTTGGGGGGCGGCAGGGAGCAGGGGACTGATGGAAGGGGTCTCATTGTTTCCCATCAAAGCGGAGATAGATAGCTTTTTAAGGTAGAGAGTGTTTTCATGAACCAGTGACCTCATAGTTCAGACATCCTATCAGGCTTCTCTGCCCAGCTCGCCTCTCTCTCTCTGTTAACCTTCTGTGCACTGTCAGATCAGTTTTTCTTGCCCTTTCTTTTTGGGGGTGGTGTTTTGTTTGATCTCCATAGCGTTAGTGGTTCACCATTAACCCAGATGCTCTCTGCAGATGAGTGGCAGGCTTGTAACTCAAACAACCACTGAAGCTTTGGAAAAGGACTTTGAAAGGCCAGGCCTCCCCTGTTTTCTTTTCTTGCCCTGCTGGGCCTGCTCGAAGCTGGCCACCATGGCGGCAAACATACTGGCTTGGAAAAAACACCATTCTGGTTTTTCACCCAGTCTGCAGGTGCCCTGTAAGCTTGGCTTCCCATTAGTCAAGTGAGAAAACGGTGTTGAAACACATTCAGGAAGAGCAAGGCTTCCCAGCCCCCCATGATCTTTGAACAGCTGGCCTCGGATATTTTGTGAAAATCTTGTGACACCTAGGATTTAACAGTGTCCTGGGTGATTGTAGTGCTCACTGGCTGTGTGACCTTGGGCAAGTCACTTAACCTCTCTGTGCAGCCAGTTCCTCCAGGAGTAATAACAGTACCCTGCCAACTGGGTTGCTATGAGGAGAGAACTTATAGGAAACACACTTCGTGGTTGGTACTGGTGATTATGCATGCTAGCTGCTGTATTATTGTTGTTGTTTCTCTCGGTGTTAGTTCCCAGAGCCTTGGCAGGGGAGGGGAGAGCCACATTTTATGGATTTATCTTTCAGGGCAGATAATGGTATAGAATGCTGACACTTTATGTATGTGACCCTTTTAATCCTCCCAAGCACCCTACGAAGTAGCATCCATTTTGCAAGCAAAGAAGCAGAGGCCATCCTTGGAGGACACGGCATAGCTGGGATTTGAACCCAGGTAGCCTAGCTCCAGATCCGGGGCCTGTATACCCTGTACCTTCATGCTCGCCACAAGCACATTTATCAGTGTGCATTTATTTGTGTCTGAAGGATTCCATGTTAGGAGACTAGGTCACCGTTAGAGTCTAGCTCTTCCACTCATGGATTTTTCTGTGGCGGGTGGAAGGGTGGTCTCGGGCTGGGTCAGGCAGTGGTTCCATCCGGGTTGGGATTTTGTCAGAGCTCTCCCCCACGGGGCTGCTTGTAGAAAAATCTCCCGTCTACCTGGCTATGGGAAAGAAAGGTGTTGTTTTTCAAAGTTAGATTTCCGATGGAACTTTCTGCTGGATTTCTGCACAGCCAACGGGGGCACACAGTGGCTCGTTTGTCTCCTGTTTTCCTCAGGGAATAGGGTGTTCTGGTGCTTACTCTCTTGGTCAGCTGTAAACCCCACTCTGTTTCGCCGTGGTTGAAAGGGTTTCTGAAATGCCTATTAAGGGTGGGGCAGGGGCGCCTGGGTGGCTCAGTGGGTTAAGCCTCTGCCTTTGGCTCAGGTTATGATCCCAGGGTTCTGGGATCGAGCCCCGCATCGGGCTCTCTGCTCAGTGGGGAGCCTGCTTCCTCCTCTCTCTGCCTGCTTGTGATCTCTGTCTGTCAAATAAATAAAATCTTTAAAAAAAAAAGGGTGGGCTGAATCTCATCCCCATCTGTCCTGTCTCTGGGGGTTCCAGCCAGTGAAACAACCAGGGATCACTGGCCAAGTTGGACACGGGAACTGGTTGTGCTGAGCAATGAAGACACGGGTGCAGGGACCCTGGGGAAGGGGCTTAGATGCCAGGCTGCACAGTGACAGAGGGTGTTTGCCCCCACCCTAGGGCCAGGGCCTGGCTTGAAGTTAGGTGAGTCGTTCAGGGCAGGGCAGGGGCCACCATGGGCTCCAGGAGGAGGCAGGGAAAATGTTGTCCCTGAAATGTGGCTTGAAAGCTGGCAAGTTCAGATCGGAGCAACGCCCGGAAGAGCCGGG
>ML102687.1:12689-26172 GCA_003697995.1 Taxidea taxus jeffersonii
TTTAGTTCTTTTATTTCTCCAGAAAGGGCTTTTATTTCTCCTGACAGGGTTTCTCTAATATCTTCCATGCCTTTTACGAGACTGGCTAGAACCTTGAGAATCGTCGTCCTGAATTCCAGATCTGACATATTACCAATGTCTGTATTGATTAGGTCCCTAGCCTTCGGTCCTGCCTCCTGTTTTGTTTTTTTGTTTTTTTGTTTGTTTGTTTGTTTGTTTTTTTGTGGTGAGTTTTTCTGCCTTGTCATTTTGTCCAGATAAGAATCCGCTGTTCTCCTTGTTAAGTGAACTTGGTCTTGGCTGGATTTCTTTGATCTTCTGGGGGAGGGGCCTGTTGTAGTGATTCTCAAGTGTCTCTGCCCCAGGCGGAATTGCACTGCCCTTACCAGGGGCCGGGCTAAGTAATCCTCTCAGGTTCGCTTTCGGGAGCTTTTGTTCCCTGAACACTTTCCGTAGAGTTCCGGAGGACGGGAATGACAATGGCGGCCTCCCAATCTCCGGTTCAGAGGAGCCGAGAGCTAGGGGTCCCAGTCTTCAGTGCGCCTTCAGAGAAAAGCGTTTAATCACTCCCGTCTCCCCAGCCTCCGTTCGCGCTCGGAGACCGCGCTCGGAGAAAATCGTGCGTAATCAGTCCCGTCTCACTGGCTTCTGGGAGCACTCCGAGCTCACCCAGCCTGTGACCAAGCATCTCTGTCTCTGTCAGAGTCCCACCTGGAGTCTCCAAATCCCATAGATCCCTGAGCTCTCCCGGGTCAGAGTCTCCCCGGATCTTGTGGGGACCCCTCGCACAGAGCACCGGCCCATGTCACAGAGCACTGGCCTGTGTCACAGACCGCGGCTCTAGGAAACCTTGGCTCTGTTTCCGCAGCCAGTTTCCCTGCTCTAATATCTGTGAGCTCTGCGACACTCAGATACCCCCGATCCTTCTGTGACCCTGTGGGACCTGAGTCCACGCTGTCCCCGCGAGGTCTTCACCCCAGTTTAGCCTCTGGAGTGATGTCCCTCCCTGGAGCAGACTTTTAAAAGTCCTGATTTTGTGCTCCGCTGCTTGCCGGGAGCCGGCCCCTCCCCCTGGGGTCTATCTTCCCATCGCATTGGATTCACTTCTCCGCTGGTCCTACCTTTTAGAAAGTGGTCGATTTTCTGTTTCTAGAATTGTTGTTTTTCTTCTCTTCAATCTCTTGTTGGATTCGTAGATGTTCAGAATGGTTTGATAGGCTATCTAGCTGATCTCCTGCTGCCTGATGTCGTCTCAGCCTGCTACTTCTCCACCATCTTGACTCCTCCTCCAAATCAGTTGCTTTCTTACACACTAACAATGAAAACACAGAAAGGGAAATTAGAGAATCGATTACATTTTCTATAGCACCAAGAGCCATAAGATACTTGGGAATAAACCTAACCAAAGAGGTAAAGGATCTGTACTCAAGGAACTACAGAACACTCATGAAAGAAATCGAAGAAGACACAAAAAGATGGAAGACCATTCCATGCTCTTGGATTGGAAGAATAAACATTGTTAAAATGTCTATACTGCCTAGACAATCTATACTTTTAATGCCATTCCAATCAAAATTCCACCGGTATTTTTCAAAGAGCTGGAGCAAATAATCCTAAAATTTGTATGAAATCAGAAGAGACCCCAAATTGCTAAGGAAATGCTGAAAACGAAAAACAAAACTGGCGGCATCATGTTACCTGATTTCAAGCTTTACTACAAAGCTGTGATCACCAAGACAGCATGGTACTGGCATAAAAACAGACGTATAAGCCAGTGGAACAGAATAGAGAGCCCAGATATGGACCCTCAACTCTATGGTCAAATAATCTTCGACAAAGCAGGAAAAAAATATGCAGTGGAAAAAAGAAGTCTCTTCAATAAATGGTGCTGGGAAAATTGGACAGCTATCTGTAGAAGGATAAAACTTGACCATTCTCTTACACCATACACAAAGATAAACTCGAAATGGATAAAACACCTCAACATGAGATAGGAATCCATCAGAATCATAGAGGAGAACATAGGCAGTAACCTCTTCGATATCAACCACAGCAACTTCTTTCAAGATATGTCTCCAAAGGCAAAGGAAACAAAAGCAAAAATGAACTTTTGGGACTTCATCAAGATCAAAACCTTCTGTACAACAAAGGAAACAGTCCACAAAACAAGGAGGCAACCCATGGAATGGGAGAAGATATTTGCAAATGACAGTACAGACAAAAGGCTGATATCAAGGATCTATAAAGAACTTCTCAAATCAACACACACAAAACAGATAATCATGTCAAAAAATGGGCAGAAGACATGAACAGACACTTCTCCAATGAAGACATGCAAATGGCTATCAGACATATGAAAAAATGTTCAGCATCACTAGCCATCAGGCAGATTCAAATTGAAACCACATTGAGATACCACCTTATACCACTTAGAATGGCCAAAATTAGCAAGACAGGAAACAATGTGTGTTGGAGAGGATGTGAAGAAAGGGGAACCCTCTTACACTGTTGGTGGGAATGCAAGTTGGTGCAGCCAATTTGGAAAACAGTGTGGAAATTCCTTAAGAAATTAAAAATAGAGCTTCCTTATGACCCTGCAATTGCACTACTGGGTATTTACCCGAAAGATACAGATGTAGTGAAAAGAAGGACCATATGTACCCAAATGTTCATAGCAGCAATGGCCACAGTCGCCAAACTGTGGAAAGAACCAAGATACCCTTCAATGGACGAATGGATAAGGAAGATATGGTCCATATACACTATCGAGTATTATGCTTCCATCAGAAAAAATGAATACCAAACTTTTGTATCAACATGGATGGGACTGGAAGAGATTATGCTGAGTGAAATAAGTCAAGCAGAGAGAGTCAATTATCATATGGTTTTGCTTATTTGTGGAGCATAACAAATAACATGGAGGACATGGGGAGATGAAGAGGAAAAGGGAGTTGAGGGAAATTGGAAGGAGAGATAAACCATGAGATACTATGGACTCTGAAAAACAATCTGAGGGTTTTGAAGGTGCAGGGGTTGGGAGGTTGGGGGAGCCAGGTGGAGGGTTTTATTGAAGGCACGTATTGCATGGAGCACTGGTTGTGATGCATAAACAATGAATTCTGTTACACTGAAAAGAAATTAAATAAAAAAATACAAAAAAAAAAAGAAACATGAAAGTGTTTTTGTTTTTTTGGGTTTTTTTTTTTTTTGAGATTTTGTTTATTTATTTGAGAGAGAGAGAGAGCACACACAAGCCAGGGGAGGGGGAAAGAGAGTTGAAGAGGAAGAGGGAGGAACAGAATCCCCACTGAGCAGGAGGCCCAATGTGGGACTCTATCCTAGGACCTTGGGATCATGACCTGAGCTGAAGGCAGACATTGAAATGACTGAGCCATCCAGGCACCCTTCTGTTGTTGTTTATAAAGAGCCAAATCAAACTTCTAGAGATGAAAAGAATACTGGAGAGAATTAACAGCTGATCGGACATTGAAAAAAAAAAGTATCACTGAACTTGAAGACATAGCATTAACAATAGAAGCTATCATTATATACACACAGAAAAGTAATAATAAAAGAACAGAGCACTGGTGAGCTGTTGGATAACTTCAATTAGCTTAACATGAATTTAATCTGAATCCCTGAGGAATAAAAACTGGAGAAAGCAAAAAAATACTTGAAGAAATAATGGCTAAACATATTCAAAATTTGATGAAAATAATAAACCCCAAATCCAAGAATTTCAAGAAACTCTCTAAGGGGAAAATGGGACATCATAATCTAATTGTCCAAACCCCTAATGAAGAGAGAAATCTTAAAAACAGCCAGAAAAGAAACATGTATTACTTTAGTTACAAAAGAATAATAAGGATGATACAAAATTTCATATCAGAAATAAAACAGATGAAAAGCTCATGGACCACTGTCTTTTAACTAGTGAAAGAAAAACCATCAATCTGAAAGTCTATACCTAGCAAAATGTGCTTAAGGAAGATAAAATAAGAATATTATCAGGCATTTTAAAGTTTAAAGAATTCATTAGTAGCAAATCTACACTACACAAAATATTAAAGAAGAAAAATGGTTGGTAATTTTTATTTTCAAGTTCAGTAACTCTTTTCTCTCTAATCTACATTCTGCTAGTGAGATAATCCATTCTTTTATATCAAATACTGTATTTTCCATTTGATTCTTTAATTTTCTATTTCTCTGCTAATATGGTTTATCTTTTCATTTATTTCAAGTGTATTTTCTCTTACTCCTTGGAGCACATTTATAAAAGCTGCTTTAAAGTTTTAGATCATTCCAACCTCTAGTTCATCTCTCAGTTGACATTTGTTGATTATCTTTTGTCTTGAGACTGGATCATTTGTCTGGGGTTTTTTGTTGAATAATTGGGATTGGTCTTGGACATTGTAAATATGTGGTGGATAGAATCCTCTGGAGATTGTTTTGTTTTTAGTTTAGCCAGCTGTTTAGGGGTCATGATTTCTATCTTCCTTCTTGTGGCACAAAATTGGGTTCAGTTTTTAAGACTTTGCTTCATTGGGTTGTGAGTGTTCCATGCGAATAAGACCCAAGGGGATAGACTGATAACTGGGAGGGTTGATACCCAATATTAGAGTTTCTCCTTTTCTAGTTCTCTTTCCCTGGAACTCTCTCCTCACTCTCTGGCCCACAGGAACTCCTTTCACCATTTCCCCTAGGCAGAAAGTTAGGTTTCTATCTGAATTTTGCTTTTGTGCCAACAAACAGCTCTGCATCTTGGACTCAAATGAGAGGAAAACAAATCAAAACAACCAAAACAATCAAAGCAAGAAAGTCCTTCTGATGCAGGTGACTTCTTCAAATTTTGCCCTTATTCTATAGTCAGCCTGTTTTTACTTTTCCTCATTCTAAATTAGCTAATTTTACATTTGTTTTTCCTAGGGTTTCTGGCTGTATTTAGCAAGAGGGTTGGGTTGGAGGGTGCTTATTATGTCATTGTGGCACTAGAACTCCTAGAAACTTAGATTCCTTGATTGAGACTTTCATGAATAAAAACCACTGGAAGAGTTAGTTTTTATGGTGTCACCAGAATTATTATAGATAATGAAAGCACAATCACCGAATGATCACAGGAAACTAAAGGATGAGGAAATGTTAGCTCTGTATATATTTTATGAAAACTTGTACTTCAATAATATAAATCAATAATGTAATATTATAAATTTTTCTGTAAAATATACCTGTGACCATAATATAAAAGAACATGAATTGAATACACACCCATCTGGATATGGCTTAGATGAACCTGAGATAAACAGAGTGAGTGCATACTAATCAGATGATAAACATGATAGTTAATAACTTCTAAAATCCAAAGGGAAGAGAGAATAAAACACCTAGTCTATTCACACATAAGCCAAAAATTGAAAGTCAAAGGGGCTAGTGTTTTGAATTACAGCCTATGATTTGCAATTAAGCAACTGCTCACAAAGGCAGATCTATGTCATTTGCTGGAAGGTGAGTAACAGCTCTATTTTATTTAATCCTGTTGAATCACTCTCTTGGGTAATGCTGACTAGACTAGCTAATGCTAATACAAAAAGTGTTATTGAGCATGAGGATGAGGAGAAAAGTTATAACTCACATATATGTAGTAAAACAATGTAAAAACCATACAGGAAAGTGATAAACCAAAAGCAACCTGATAAGCACACAATTTGGTATCGTGAGTACATTCATTGCTGAGGAAGGGTACTGGGATAAGGAAGAATACACAGAAAAGGTAACTTATTTTTCTTTAAAGTGTACCATCGGGCTCTCTGCTTGGCAGGGAGCCCGCTTCCTCCTCTCTCTCTCTCTGCCTGCCTCTCTGCCTGCTTGTGATCTCTCTGTGTCAAATAAATAAATAAAATCTTAAAAAAAAAAAAAAAGTGCTTTCAAAAAAAAAAAAAAGTGCTTTTAAAGCGTACCAATGTCCATTGTATTGCTATCCTTTATATCTCGGGTGTATCATTTAAATATTATTTTGTACTATCAACATTTAATAAGAAATTATTAAGAATGGACTTAAGACATGAGGAGGGCATTTAGGGCATTTAGAGCAGAAAGTAAATATAAATGAACAATAAATAAAAACAAAAATTGAGAAGATGAGTTATATCTTGAATTTTAAGAATGTGATATAAAATGAAGGCACATCTACTGCAGATGTGAATGAAAATAGATACAAGCTCCTTATAGGGAATTTCTTAGTATGTTTTAAATGTATGTACTTTAAAAAAATAAATAAATAAATAAATAAGTAGATAAAAATAAATAGAAATAATAAATAAAAAATATATATGTACGTACATTTGATGCAGTGATTTTACTCCTAGAAGTAAAATCTAGATGATGTCTTACCCTTATACACCAAAGAGACATGGATAGCAATGCTCTTAGTAATACTATTTCAAGCAATGAAATAAAATACTTGATACAACCCAAATGATTTTTACCATTAAAATAGATATTACAGTAGCATGTTTATATAATGGAACTCTAAATATCAGAAAATATTAATTAATTAATATAATTAGTTATAATAATTATTAATAATAAAATTAATAATAAAGTAATAATTAATGTTGATTAATTATATCTATAGATATCATAATTGAAGAATCTTAACATGAGGTTGAAAATAAGAAGCAAATCATGCAGATATAAGTATATTATAATTCCACAAATTTAAATTTCAAAAACGAGTAAACTAGACACTCACATTTTCACTTAAGGAATGTAGCCATCCATGTAGAATTATGAAGAAGACCATGAAGAATTTGCAAGACAAATTTCAGAATTATGATTGACTGGTTAGAAGGCAAGGAGGTGTGATCAAGGAAGTTTCAGAGTAGGCCTCCAATGGAGTAATTGTTTCATAATGTGGGAATGAATAAAAACTATTATTATTTTTAGACTATACATATAAATCTATAAAACCTTTTACATGTGCATTTCATTTACTTGTTTTAAGAATACACTACTTCTTATATTGACCATAGTGTTTTATATAGTTTCAGAACTATTTTGACATGAGCTGTGATGGGAAAAAGAAATATTACTAACAATTGTGTGTATAATAAAATAATTTATCTCATTGTTATAGTACTTTTCAGTTTGCAAACCAGATTTGCAATCATTGCACTTTTTTTCATTTGATCATCTTTTTTTTCTTTTGGAAGATTATTTATTTGACAGAGAGGCAGAGAGAGCAAGAGAGCAGAAGCAGGGGGAGCAGCAGAAGGAGAGGGAAAAATAGTCTCTCTGCTCAGTAAGGAGCGTGATGTGGGCTTCATCCCAGGACCCCAGGATCATGGCCTGAACCGAATGCAGACACTCAAGCCACTGAGCATCTTTATCATCTGACATAGAGGTAGAACAGAGCTAACGCACCATTTTATAAATGGGAAGTCAGGTGATTACAAACTTTAAGTCAGTTTAATATGATTATATAATAGTTACATTAACCCAATGGAATGAGATAGCACATAAAACCTGTTTAGTATTCTTGTGATAAATCCAGCTCGTTCTTAATGTATTAACTTTTTAGTACATTGTTGGATTCAGTTTGCTAGTATCATTTTAAAGGATTTTGCTTCCATGCTCATGAATAAGATTGGCTAAGTGTGTTAGATTTTTTCCAAGTTATGTTTACACTATTGATTTCTGTCTTAATTGCTTTGTGGTCAGAAAATATTATCTGAAATTTACCAAGTTTTTGAAATGTATAGCCTAACACATGGTCAATTTTTATTATGTTTAATATAAGCTTGAAAAGAATGCATAATTTCCAGTTTGTTTGGTGCAACATTATATATATGTGAATTATATAAAGTTTAATTTTTTTTCAAGTTTAATTTTTTGTGCACTTTCAAATCTTCTGTTGCTTTATTTACTAAATTGTTCTCTGTCTGATGTATATATTGCTGAAATATCTGTGTTACAAATCTTGCCTTATGATGCTGGGATTTTACATTTCACAGTATAGTCTATAAATTATTATTTCTTTTAGATATGACCATTATTTATCAGTACATTTGTCTTCTTTTTTTAAAAATTTTACTTTTCTCTGTCTAGGGATGGATTTTATTTTTTTATTTTCCTTCAGGCTCTTGAATGTGTGAACTGATTTTTTACATTAGTAGAAAATTATCAGCCATTTATTTTTCGAAAACTGACCTTCTTTCCAATTCCCTCACTTATCTTCTGAAATGAAACTGATTATACATATTAGTCTCAACACTTTAACATTTATATCTCTTAATCTTTCATATTTCCCATCTCAATTTTTGCTCTCTGCCTGCAATCTGCAATCTTGCAATCTGGATCCTTTCTTTGGATCTTTTTTTTTTTTAGTTCACTAATTCTGTCTTCAACTTCATCTAATACTCTGGTTAATCTACCCAATAAATTAAAAAATATGTTTATTATATACATTTAACTTTCATAAATTCTGAATTATTATTTTTCAAATCTTCTTTTATCTGCTCATGTTTTTAATCTTTCTTTTCAAGTCTTTAATCATATTTTTATACTTGTACTGTGGTCCATATCTGAAAAAAAAATCCAAAGTTCTTTGGGTTTATTTTAACTTCTGTTGCCACTTGTTACTGGTATTTGGCTTTATTCTCAGATGTCTATAGCCTGAAAAAGTATATGAATAAAACCTCAGTTCTGTGGGGTTATACAGATGTACTCAAGGTAGACAGAAACTTTGGTACCTGCTTCTTTTCCAGGAATATATATCACATATAAAAATAAGTACATATTTTTAATACATCAGTATTTTGGTTGCGTTAGTTGAGAGAACTTTTTCTCTCTCTTCCAAATTGCAGATTGAAACTGAATGGTGGGTCATGCAATCAATTTAAGGGGTCATAACCAACACTTTGAAAATAGAGTCCAAGATAATAAAATGGAATGAAATAGAATAGAAAATATCAAGGTACGTTATATAGAATGGTAGTACTGTTTTATGAAATAAAATTATTTCTCCTCTCTACCTTCTCTTCCTTCCTCTTCCTGCCTCTTTCCACCTTCCCTTGCTCTCTCTCTCTGTTATTCCTGTTTAAATGTATGGTGATTTTTTTTTCGTGTCTTTATTTTTTGTGTTTTCTGTGTGTTGCAATCAATAAATTTAAAAACACATTTAAGATATGCAATCTGCCTTTGGGTAGTTAGTATATTACAGGATCTTTTTCTGATGTACTTTGTTTGCATCATCTCAGAATATAAGTATTTCTTTAAAACACTTTAAAACAATCCACCATGCTTGAGCAAACTGAACTTCTGTGAGTTCCTATAAAATACCCATAAGGATATTTTCATGGAATTATAAATTTTGTTATTTGGACCCAAATGCATTTTTATTCCAAATATATGTTTCTGGAAAGGCAATTTCCTTTAGGAGAAGTAACAAAATCACAATAATCACAAAAAGTAATATCTACAACAATGTTTGAGCAAGTATCATGAACATTGGTCATATTACTGAAGTTGTTTTCAAAGACTACATCAGACTTACAGGCAAAGCAAATGATGAGAATCAGAGGCAAAAAACCCAGTGTAGAACACTAATTCCATCATCTCTGCAAGGCTTTCCTCCTATTCCTGAGCAGAAACTACCAAAGATTGTGTTGAGGGGGCCTGGGGCTTCCCCCTTTGGAGGGTGTTGTAGTCTCTGTGACTCTGTGCAGTTATAGTGCCTTGTGACAAGGCAGTGTGGGAGGCCTTTCCCTGGAGTGCAACCTATTCTGGGCAGCCACCCACATCCTCATGAATATTTAAAATCTGGCTCTGGCTCTGCTGGCTGATCTGTGTCCTACTCTGGGAAACAATGCATAATGAATCACCATTTTTACCTCCCTCCCTTCCTTTCCACAAACAAACACAGGATGCCTCTCTGATTTATTTATTTCTAGGTTGCATGCCAGCAAGGGAAAGCACTGCAGACTGCATCCTTCAGCAATTCTCTAGGATTTTACAATCATATTTTATTAGTTTTTCCTGACTAAATCCCATGACACTGACCTAGCTGACTTTCTTAATGGGAAAAGAAGATTTCTAGATATTATAGCTTAATGTTGTGGAAAAAGTAAGACTTAAACTATTTATTTAGGACTCTTGATTTCTGGCTCTGCCAGTAACTACCTGGGGGGCGAAGATCAATATTGTTCTCCAAAATATGTTTTCAATTTTTTAGCCATAAAATGGGAATAAATCTGCTTTGATTCCCTTAAGGGGATGTTGCAAGGATTATCAGAAAATCTTTTTGTGAATTTATATATATTTGTATATTATAAAATACACAAAATGAGAAAATCTAATTAGAAAATCTGTTGGGAAATATGACACATAAGAGTTAAGAGAGTGGGGGCCTTGGAGAGCTATGTAAATTTGAGTAAATAATTCAGCTTTTTTAACTTTAGTGTCTTCATCCATAATGCAGAGGTAATAATATTCCTACATATAAGGGTTGCTTTAGGATTAAATGGGTTAGTGTGTTTATGAGATTTTTAAAAATTCTAATATATACATATATATTGGACTCTCAGTAGCTGCTAGTTATTATTAAAGAAAAATACAAACATTCAACATTACAATTGTTTTGAGACCTCCAATGGGTTATGAAGATGTAAGCTTCTAGAAGACAGAGATGTTTCTATACAAAGCATAGAACATTTTGACAGTGGGAACATGAAAGCTCCTAAGCTTAAAATAGAATCTTAAGCCTAAAGGATAAAATGTGACCCATATTTCTTTTAACTCCTCAGCAAACTTTTATTTTTGTTCTTCTCTCAGGAAAGCCCTCTATGATTAGTGTTTGATGATCTGTCTGTAGATCTGCCTGCAATCTTGTGATACATTCACTTTAAGATTTCTTTAACAAAGTAGCTTACTAACTTCTGTTATACTTGATAATTCCCTTGAAAAGGCTCTTCCTGGGGATATTATCAGGTAGTGTAGTTCACTCTTTCTCTAAATAAGCAAACTTAACTCAATGATATAATAATTTTGATGAACAGAAAAGACACAAACACCGACTTTAATTATGTAGTTTGCATATATGCACGGTGATGATTCAGGGTACACTTGGGGTATAAATCTATTCACCTAACCCATAGTACTATAATTTTATTCATTTGTTGTATATGGCACATAAAGTTTTGGGATGCACTAGCTCCAGAATTTAGGCTTTCTACATTTTCTTCAGGACTTTTTGCTTTGTGATGTAACAAGGAAGGAGGTAGGATGTGACTTTCAGCTCTGCTTCCATCAAATAATCAATTCTACCCCTGCCTTTTTGTTTCCTAGGCTGTCTTTGATTCATTATTTCACCTTGTAAAAGCTACCAGGTTTCAGTAAATACCTAGTTACCTCTGTTTCTCCAAGGCATATAAATATTAGGTTCAACAGAATAGTAATCATCTTGAAATATAACATGAAAGATGGTCCTTTCACCAGTGACTGCCATCTTAACATGGTCATTAATTCTGTTTTCTTTCCTCTGCCCCTGCCCTTGATCTGAAATGCTTCTCATTTCCGTTTTATCTCTTGTGATCTTGCTTCCTCTTGGTCTCTCTACCCTTTATACTATGGTGTTGATTAGATTTATTATGAAAACAATGATAAAATGGAATAAGCATGATAACTATAGAAAAAAAAAGGATGAACAATAACAAGTATTTTCACAATTATAAAATTTCAGAGACGAATTAACTTGCAGAGTGAATGGGTGTAGAAAAGGCACTGCCATTACCTGATTTCTCCTTATATAAATAGGAAACACTTATAAAATGTCAAAGCCAAAGAAAACCTTAGAGGTTACTCTGCTCCCTTAATGAATCAAAAATAGACATTGATTCCTACTGTATGTTGGACAGTGTTCTTTAGTTCTAGGATATAGTAGTGAAGAAGACAGAAATTTCTAACCCTCATAGAACATATATTTTAAACAATTAAAAAAATTATTGAGGGATAATTAACATATACCATGTTAGTTTCAGGTGCACAATGTAATGCTTTGCTATTTGTGTTATTGCAAATGATCATGACAATAAGTCTAGTTAACATCAGCACCACCCATAGTTGCATCAATTTTTTTCTTGCTATGAGAACTTTTAAGATCTACTCTCTTAGTAACTTTCAAATATGCAGTTTAGTATTATTAGTTGTAGTCTGTATGTGGTATCTTACATTCTGTAGTCTATATGCTATACCTTACATCCCCATGAGTTAACCCTATATTTTTTATATACATACATACTATGAGGCACAGCAAGAGTTTAACAACAATAATAATAAAATAGAACAATTGTAACAATATACTGTAATAAGTTATGCTAATGTGGTCACTCCATATATCTCAAAATATCTTATTGTGTGATGCTCACACTTTCTCAAGATGATGTGAGCTGCAAATTCCCATGTGAGGAGATAAAGTAAGGTGATTGATAAACATTGTGATGTAATGTTAGGTTATTAATGTCCTTCTGATGTATAGTTGGAAGAAAGAGCATCTGCATTGAGATCTCCATTGACTGAGGGTAACTAAAACCAAAGAAAGTGAAACCATGGATAAGGAGGTCTACTATAATTCTCATAACCAGTGAAGGGAAAGAGCTTTAAAAAGGAAGTAATTTACCATAATATTCTTTATATAAATGAAAAAAGACTGTAAATGGGGCCCCCTAACATTCAGTCCTATTCTTTTCCCAGAACTATCCTCATTATGAGTGACTCAGATCTGACCATAATTTTTTTAGTTTCTCCCCTGTGCTCCCTGGCCCTTACCCACTGCTGTGGCTCACTGACAGGGAGCACATGTATATTTAAAATTGCAGAAAATAGTGGAGCCTGGGTGGCTCAGTCAGTGAAGTGCCTGCCTTAACCTTTGGTCATGATCCCAGGGTCCAGGGATGGAGCCCCACTTTGAGCTCCCTGCTCAGCAGGGAGTCTGCTTCTCCCTCTGCCCCTCCTCTCCTCCCCCACACCAGCTTGTGCTCCTGCTCTCCTTCAAATAAATAAATAAATTCTTTTTAAAAAAATAAAATTGCAGAAAATAAATTTTCTTTACCAATCTGCTTTGCCCAGCTTGGATTTTTAGTAGACTTCACTGTGATATCATTTCTTTTCTTTCCACATTATAAGATATTCACTAAAAATTAAGCAGCAATATTTGGACCTATGTACATGAGAAAAATTTACCCTAGTTCTGGTATGAAACTGTCCCCTTGGGAAAGACACAAGTCTTTCAACTGCAATCTGAATGTTATCCACAGTTGAGCCAAAATTGTATAGTGAAAATAATTACCCATTTGTCTGACTAAAACCATTCACCATTTTAAAAATATTCTTTTTACCATCTGATGCTGAGCTCTATGTTAAATCAGAGGCTTTATACTAAAAAAATATGCTGTAGTGTGGGAAATATGGGGCTCCTTTAAAATGTCTCATT
>ML102688.1:5527-59016 GCA_003697995.1 Taxidea taxus jeffersonii
CCATCCAGGTCATTGCAAATGGCAAGATTTCATTTCTTTTGGTGGCTACATAGTATTCCATTGTATACATATATACCACCTCTTCTTTATCCATTCATCTGTTGATGGACATCTAGGTTCTTTCCATAGTTTGGCTATTGTGGACATTGCTGCTATAAACATCCGAAGGTTGCACATGCCCCTTCGGATCACTACATTTGTATCTTTAGGGTAAATACCCAGTAGTGTGATTGCTGGGTCATAGGGTAGCTCTATTTTCAACTTTTTGAGGACACTCCACACTGTTTTCCAGAGTGGCTGCACCAGCCTGCGTTCCCACCAGCAATGTAGGGGGGTTTCCCTTTCTCTGCATCCTCGCCAACACCTGTCGTTTCCTGACTGGTTAATTTCAGCCATTCTGACTGGTGTGAGGTGGTTATCTTATTGTGGTTTTGATTTGTATTTTCCTGATGCCGAGTGATGCTGAGCCCTTTTTCTTGTGTCTAAAACAGCTATATTTTTGTCTACTTTAAAAATCTATGTATCTTCTAATGTTAGAATGGAAACTTCATCTTAGTGTCTAAATTTTTCAGCTCAGGATTCATTTCCCAAAACTCTAGGCTTATTTAAGATGGTATAAGTTGGGTGTGGGGAGCCCAGGAGTTACGATCCAGGTCATGCAGCATATGTGAAGAGGTTGTTGGATGCTGGGTGCTGCTCTGGGCATAGAGAAGATTCGCTCTTCATGCACATCAGAGATCCTCCTAGCTGACCTTGGATTAGGACCAAAGGTTGTTTGGGGACTACTGAGTGCCACGGAGGTGTTGTCATTCAGAACTTTGGCTCAGGCACTATAGAAGGAGGGAGGTGCAGAGGAAGAGAGAGGGGGAGTAGCAGCGGATGGTGCTGTTTTCCTGATGCTTTGTCTTTAAGGATTTCTGGCTGTGGCCAGGAACCCAGGAGCCCCATAGACTCCTAAGGAAAGGGGACAGCAGGTTATTATGCAAAAAGATCATTGGATCTAGAAATAGAAGACAGATTTTATGTTCCAGTTTTATCACTTACTGATGACGTTATCTTGAGCAAGTCACTTAACCTTTCTGAGCCATTTCCTCATTCATAAAATGGGGGTCTTTGGTGGTAATAGCTAAGAGGCATAAGGAAAAGTTTTATAGACTGTAGAGTCTTTGAGAAGTAACAGTGGATCATGGTGTTGTTGCTTCATTATTATGCCTTTTATAAGCAGGGCTTTTTGTTTTTTTCCTCCAGGTAGAAATGAGGCAGGCTTAGAGTTTGTAATTCCCTGGTGAATGCAGAGCTGGGAAGAAAGAAAGAAAAAAAGGAAGGAAGGAAGGGAAAGAAAGAAAGAGAAGAAAGGAAGGAAGAAGGAAAGAGAGAGACGGAAGCTGAGTATAAATAAATACTAACCTGTGAACATGGTGCAAGGATTTCTGGACCAGGTGTTACTGGGGTCCGCTTCTCATCCTTATCTGAATGCTTGTGCCTTAACTCTGCTTTTTGTGATGATAGGCTGCTGTCTGCCAGATGGAGTCCTGGGATTCCATGGGCTTGCTTCAAACCTGGGAATTTGGAAGCTGGAGTGGTTGGGAGGGCTGAAAGGGGTGGGGGGTGGTGGTGCACAATCACAGGGCTAAGGATCAACCTGGTTTTGATGGCTTGGACTGCTTCACATTTGGCTTATTAGCAGTCAGGCTGCTCTAAACTCAGTCCCAGCTCACCCCAGCCACTAGAACTCAGGATGCTTTGGCCAGGCCCCAGGGCAGAGTAAGAAAAACCTTGTGGGCGAAGAGAGTTTTTTCTTTTTTAACCTTATACTATTCTCATTAAACCTACTAATCTCTGGGGTGGCCCCATGCTCAGTTTGGACATGGGGCTAATACTTTAACACTAGCAAAATGAGGTGATGTGTTGACTCTGACAGTGAAAGCATTTTAACCATCTGTATTAGGAGCCCTCAAAAATGACCATGCCCTTTGATTAAATAATTTTTCCTCTGGGAGCTTAACCCAAGGAAATAATTGGAACTGCAGGAAGAGTCTGTACTAAATGATGTATAGTGCATCTAAAATATCCAGCATTAGATGAATGGAAATCTTTCTAGAATGTAAGCACGATTGGAGTAAGGACTTCTTGTTCACTCTGTATCTCTGGCACCTAAAACAGCGCCTGGCACACAGATGGCCAATGAACATGTTTTATATGGTTATAGACAAAAAAATTTACATCCATAGGATAAAACTCTCACTGGTTTCGCCTATCTGTGCATAGAGCATTCCTATGAAACATTTTGTAAGACAGAATGATGTAAGGCAAATCAAATTACTATAATTTATATGGAAAAAATTTTGAGCACCCCCAGACCCCCAAAATAACCTCTTAGGCTTTTCTGATATCTTAGGACATGTTTTGTTAATACATACACAAAATAAATTGAGATAAAACACAGCTGCTCCCAAACGCTGGTCAAAGCCCTAGCAACTTGATGCTGAGATGCTGGTGTAGTTCTCTGGTAGGGAGCTTGGGGGCGCCACTCACCGCTTGCCTCTGTGAGGATTCCCTGCAAAACAAACGCTGAATGCTTTTTGCTTTTCAACTTTTTTTTTTTTCTGAAAGCGAAAATTCTCTTCCGATTTCTTTCAGTTAGTGAAAACAGGTACTAATATAGGTCTTTGCTAAGAATGAAGTGTCATAACATGAACTTTCAAAAAGGAGGGGGAGGGGGCACACATGGATTTAGCTATTTCAAATAAAGAAGTCTTAAGGACAGGAGATTGTCTATGTTACTAGGATGTGAAAAGGGCAGGAGACAGATTTCTAAATACAGCAAAATCATAATCTTTTAGTAGAAGGAAAAACTAGGGAAGGAGAAGATACTCAGGTATATCTGTATGTAAGTGATGAGATAATGGGTGACATTTTTTCTTTTTATATTTTATAAAATTTCTAAAAGTATTGATTGTTTGATTGGGGAAAACCCTTTAATATAAATTGTTTTCATTGAGGGGGGAAGAAAATGACTTCAGATTAGCTTATTTATCGAGCAAACCAGCAGCCTTTAGAGCCCTCTCCTCCTTTCTTTCAAAGAACCAGGCAGTCTTTGTGAATACACAAAACACCTACACACTTTGGTTGTGTCTGTTGGCTTGGCATGGAAGCTGATCCCTTCTGACTTCAAAAGGGTGATAGAAACTCCGCAGTGTTGAAGTTGTGCAGGTCACGTTGCAGAGACATGCCCATACATTTATATCCCATCATTGAAGTGAAGGCATTTTGTAGTAGGGAGAAGAATTTTAAGAAGATAGATTTTTCTGAGTGGGTGGTTAATTCTTGGAATTCTTTCCCTGGTTCTTTGGGAAGCTGTTGAAAGTGCTGTCTGCTTTCCTTCATTCTTGTTTTAGCTCATGCCATCTTAGCAGTTGGGTTGACTCGCCTCTGAGCAGTTGGGTCTGTCGGAATAAGTACTTCACGGAATGTCTCTCGAAGATGCAATGTTCTCTTGCAGCCAAAGCTTTCCTAGAATTAAAATCCCTGTGTCTTAGGTGGGCTTGGGCACCTGTGCTGAAAGTTTTTGTTTTTTAAATGCAACTGGGTCTTGACATATAAAATGCATCTTTGAAGAAAGACCCACTCTCTCACCCTGGGAGGAATCTGTGCTGATCAGGAGTGCTCAGACATTAATGACTTGTTGTTGTGTCTGCAAGCCTTCCCATTCCCATGATTTCTCATTCATTATCTCTTTCTTTCTCTTTAGCCATAACCAACAGACCACAGCATTCAGGCATCCTGTGAGTGGGCAGTTTTCACCAGAAAATAGTGAATTTATTCTTCAAGAAGAGTAAGTACTTCTATGTATCCTCCTTTTCCAGGCAGAGTTTGGGAGCTTAAAGGTATTGGCTCAAAACAGAGCTTGTTGGACTATTTTCTGTCCCAGATAGAGGACTTGGAATGGGATGTTCGATTCAAAGTGGAATGGAAGAATTTTGTTTTTCAATCTCTGGACTTCTCTCAGTGGGAAGATGTGGAGGTACGGAGATGACCCAGGTTTGTGCCATGACTGGTACTGTCAGAGCCTCTTGCAAACTCCCTTTCCCTTGAACGACCCCCACCCCACTCAAGTATCATCTAACACACTAGCTGTGCTCTAAGAGGACCCACTCATCTGGAGCGAAATGGCCTTCAATCACACCAAACTGAGCCAGCCTTTCAAGGAAGCCTCAAATAAGAGTCTGAGGCCAGGGCTTCGAAGGGAGGAGGGCTGTGGCACCCATTGTCCCAGAATGTTTGGAGTTCTTTCTGCTTGTTTTTTCCATTGTGGGGACTTTCTTGCTCCTCAGTCCGATGTCAGCAGGTCCCCTGGGGTGCTCAGAGGGAGGTTCCACCACCCAGGGCTTGTCTATTTAAAAATGCATCTACAGCCCGAGCAGGCTGTGTTCTCCCAAACATGAAGGCAGAGGAAAGTATGCAAGTGGCTCTGCTTCCTCCTGCTCATCCGAGACAGTTCTGTTTGAAGTAAATAGTTCTGTTTGAGAAATGAATAGAGATGCTGGCTTTTTCTCTCCTTCATATCATTTTTCTTTTCAGTCATCTAGACCAAATATGATCTGAAAATAAATGATCAGTATTTATATTTTTATAGCATTTCTCTCCCTCAGTATTTATACTTTTAAACTTTCTATTATGGAAAATTTCAAACCTATACAAAAGGAGAAAGATAAAGTAGTAAGTCTCGTGTATTCATCTCTCATCTTTAACAATTTCCAAAATATGCCTGATTTTATTTCATCTGTAGCTTCCCTCTCACCACTCAGATTATTCTGAAGCAAATTCCAAACATCATTTTGTTCCTACAGTATTTTCAGTTTAAAGTCATTACCTTATAGAACTTTTAAAACTAGAAATCTATAATGATGATACTGATATTCCTTGCCTGTTTACTCTGTGCTGGGGGGTTACACATAACACAACAATCCTGAGAAGTAGACTGTCATCACTGTTTTAGAAATGAAGACACCAAGACTCAAAGAAGTCACTTGTTCAAAGTTGCATGGCTGGAAGTAGAAAAAGCCAGGATGTCACCCCCGCTTGATCTCTATAGTCAGGGCTAACCCTTGCCACTCAGTGATTGGCTACTTGCTAAATTCTTTGGATGCTCCTGGCCCATGAGTCATGATGCCAGATTGGGGTTGGGGTCTGACTTCAAAAGCATCAGTACTATTAGAAAGTGGATGGGAGGTAAAGATTGTCTTGTCTTCTACGTTGAGACAGAACTGCTATGTAAAGCAGAGCCAGAATGAAATGTGGATTCTCTACATTCCAACTTGGAATGAGCATGTTTAAAGAATTCCTGAAGGTTAGAAGCTCTTGGGAGGTTAGTGAGTTCAGTCCCCTTTCTAAGGCATCCTAGAGAAATGGCTGCCTATCATTTTTAAAGGTCTGTATGGAGAATCCATTAGAATACGTAGTTTGGGAAGTTACCAACTTTAATAAAAGCTTCTAGAGAAATGCAGACTTCCCATCACTAAACACCCTTGTCTTATGCAGACCTCCTTTTCCTCACTGTTAAGATTTTGTCCTTGGCCACTTCTGAGAAGGTAGCCTCTTTTATCCTCCCAAAATATCTCTGTAGCTAATCTCAGTTCCATCCAGTTTGCAAGAAAAACCTTTTTTTCAAGGGTCACTTTTCCCCTCTAGATCACATTTTCTGGATGTCATAAGGACTGCTTGCTTATCTCAGGTGGTGGGTGCAGGGTCTGGGTGACCACACAATCCTTGAAGCAGGGAAAATGTGCTTTAGGCATTGAGAGGAAGGGAGGATTCCTGTGGACTGAGCTGGTGATCCCTGGGTTTACTCATTAAATACTTACTAAGTGCCCATATTGCATCAGGGACTTGCCAGAGTCTGCCGTTACAACAGTGTGCAAGACAAATGTAGTCCTGTCCGTGAAGAGTAGTAGAGTGATAGTGGAGAGAAGGTGGTGCAGTAGGGAAGATAAGTAAACAAGAGGTCACAAATGTGATAAATGTTCTCGGTGGAGAAAACATAGGGTTCGATGGGAGTTGATAAAAGAGGCTTCTAACCTGGCTTAGGGATTGGAGGAGGCCTCTCCATCCTGGGAAGGGATGCTGTTTCAATTGAGACCTGTCCAGTCACAGTGCCCCAACCTGGGCAGTGACCTAGAGGGGAAAGAGCGTAGAGCTATTGAGTTGAGTGAGAATGAAAAAACGAGACACACCAGATGGACTCTTGAGGTAAAACTGGACTTGGGAGGTAAAATTGACAGGACTTGGTAATTGATTGGCTGTGATGGGGCTGCAAAAGAGGGAAGAGTTTCTTGAAGTGTCTGGCCCTAAATTGGAGGAAGGGGGATTTAGATAGGTAAAGATAAGTGTGCACGTGTGTGCGCCAATCATTCACAGCCGAAGGAAGTGTGACCGGCCTCCGTGGGGTCAGAGGGCAAGAGGGGGACTGACTTACAACTGAGGTTTGAGGTTTGCAAAGGGGAGGGAGGAGATAAAGTTGGAGAGGGAGTTGCGGCCAGTTATCTAAATTGCTTCCTCCTGAAATACACCCAGAGTTACCACTCGTGGAGCTCTGGAGGGTGAGTTCAGCATGATTTCATCTGATAGAAACCCAGTTTTTAAAAAAGGTGTCAACCAGGAGTGCCTGGGTGGCTCAGTTAGTTAAGCGTCTGCCTTTGGCTTGGGTCGTGATCTCAGGGTCTTGGGATTGAGTCCCACATGGGGCTCCCTGCTCAGCGGGGAGTCGGCTTCTCCCTCTCACTCTCCTTTTGTGTATTTTCTCTCTCATTCTCTCTGTTTCAAATAAATAAATAAAATCTTAAAAAGAAAAGTGCCATCAAATAAGATACCTGTTTGTTCCCTTAGAGGAGCTTAATTTGGTTGTGTGGTGTGTTACGTGGTGAGGGAAAAAGACCAAGATGGTCATTCATGTGTCCTTTACACATCAGCTCTCAGATTAACATCAGTGGTGGGTGGAAAATTGGCTCTTTTCTTTTTCTTCTCTAAGGACTATCTGTTGAGGCCACGTGGACTCCTCTTGCCAGAGCCTCCACCTGAGGTTCTTGACGTGAATCCTTCCGTAGCAGTGGTTTTCATTGTGGTCTCTGAACCAGCATCACCTGGGAACTTTTTGGAGCTGCAAATTCTTGAGCGCTACCCCAGATGTACTAAATCAGAGACTCTGGAGCTAGCACACCATAGCCTGTATTTTATTTTATTATTATTATTTTTTTTATTTGTCAGAGAGAGAGAGAGCGAGAGCAAGCACAGGCAAAGGCAGAGGGAGAAGCAGGCTCCTTGCTGAGCAAGGAGCCCGATGTGGGACTCGATCCCAGGACGCTGGGATCATGACCTGAGCCGAAGGCAGCTGCTTAACCAACTGAGCCACCCAGGCGTCCCCATAACCTGTATTTTAAAGGCTTCAGGTGGTTCTAATTCAGGTAGAAGTTTAAAAACCACTGATTTAGACAACTTGCTATTTCTATCCCTACTAAATTACTCCTAGATTCTCCTTTCATACTTAAATCTCCTCCAGACACCCATTATTCTCTTGGCTGTGGTGACAGTCTTAGATGGATTTTAGTCAAATAATCTTGGGCTCCTTCTTGTGTGTGTGTGTGAGAAAAACCCAAACTAGTCTCCGTGGTGGTTTCCTTGAGAGTATTACTTTGTGGACAGATAACTCATCTACCCCACTGCAGGCAGGTGGGGCTTACCTGAGCCCCTTGGTGTAACAGGTGTATGCCCACCCAAAGATGACTTCCCACCTTACAAATTGGAAGCATGGAAAAGAGAAATAATGTGAAAACTATGATCAGTGGGTCCAGAGGACATGAGCTCTGAGTATTTTAGTTTCTGTGCCAGTAATACAGAATCAGCCAGGATAGGCTAGGGTCTGCTGTGGTAAAAACAACAAACAAAATCTAAGTGACATGAAGGAATTAAGGTTTGTTTCTCACTTTAAAAAATATATTTATTTATTTATTTGAGAGAGAGCGAGAGAGAGAGAGAGAGAGAGCACGCAGGGAGGGGCAGGAAGAGGGAGAGAAGCAGACTCTGCTAAGTGTGGAGCCTGATGCAGAACTCAGTCTCATTGCTCTGAGATCGTGACTTGAGCTGAAATCAAGAGTCAGATGTTAACCAACTGAGCCACCCAGGCGCCCCTGTTTCTTATTTTTGCTCCATGTCCATCATGGGTCACCTAAGGGATTTTGTTCTGTCATTTTTATTGAGGGATACTCCATCTCTGTGCCTCCAGGATGGCCAATGTCAAGAAAAAAGGAACTTGAATTGTGTACTGCTCTTTCACTTACACTTCATTGATTAAAGCAAGTCAGATGACCTCCCCCAACTTCATGGGGCCAGGGAAGTGCATTTCTACCATCCACCTGGGAAGGCTATCCAAAATATTTGTTAGCCAGCACTATACTTAATGACTATACTTAATAATCCACAGTCCAGATTTATTAAAGAAGGTAGGACCTTTTGAGTCCACCACTGACAAGCTTCTCTTGCTGCATGATTAGAGAATTTGATTTCTCATTTCGTCTTTTCTGTTAAACGATCTTGCTCTTTTGTAAGAACCATCAAGGCAAGGTGGGTATCAGTCAACAGGTCCTAAAGCCTTGTTCCCCAGGGGACACTTCTGTATACCCAAGCCAACAGGCCTGTGGAAATCCCACTTAGAAGAGCTAATATAAGTTCAGGCTGCGTTAATAAAAGTACAATATGTAGAAAAAAGAGGATAATAGTTCTGGTATATCATGGTGTTTGTGGACTACTTCATTCATTCATTCCAAGTTTATGGAGCATCAAGGACATGCCAAGCCCCACTTTGATCTGGGTACTAAGTTTCAAGAGGGATATTGAGCAATTAAGATTGCCCTGGGAGGGGGACCATTAAGGTGAGGGGTCTAGAAACACTGTCCTTTCATGTTCAGTCTGCAGGAAGAGAGGATGAAGGAAGATGTGCTGTTAAGTCTCTAAGAAGGGCTGGCGGGCAGAAGTGAGATATATTCATTGAGTGGCCGCCAAAGCAGGCATCAGGTCAATGAGTAAAAGGTCTAGGCTGGCAAATTTTAGCTCAGTTCATTATTTTCTTGGAAAGAAATTTCCTGATATCCCTTGTTTTGGGATCTAGAATTTAATCTTTAACATTACAAGAAGTAATCTACCTCCTAGAGTAAGAGCTGGCTTTTTCCATTAATAATAATATTGTTGGGGCGCCTGGGTGGCTCAGTGGGTTAAGGCCTCTGCATTCGGCTCAGGTCATGATCCTAGGGTCCTGGGATTGAGCCCCGCATCCGGCTCTCTGCTCTGTGGGGAGCCTGCTTTTTCCTCTCTCTCTCTGCCTGCCTCTCTGCCTACTTGTGATCTCTGTCAAATAAATAAATAAAATCTTTTAAAAAATAGTAATATTGTTATTATTTTTATAGTGCACATTTAGAGCTCTTACTATTTATTACCAGCTACTTTTCTAAGTGGTTTACATTTATTTTTAAGATTTTATTTATTAGAGAGAGAGAGAGAGAGAGCATGAGCAGAGGGTGAGGGGCAGAGGGAGAGAGAGAAACAGAGTCCCTGCTGAGCAGGGAGCCGAACATGGGGCTCGATCCTGGGACCCCAGGATCATGACCTGAGCTGAAGTTAGACGTTTAACCTACTGAGCCACCCAGGCACCCAGGGATTACATTTATTAATTTAATTTCCACAGCAGTCTTATGAGGAAGATACTATTATGATCATGGATACTGAGGCACAGAGAGTTTAAGAGACTTGCCAAAAGTCACACAGCTAGTAAGTGGCAGTTAGGATTTGAATCCAGATAATCTGGCCCCAGATGCTGTGCACCCTAATACTGCCTCTCATCAGAGTGGAATTTGAGATACAGTCCTCTTCTTTGGCATAGGTGTTAATGGGCCAACTAAGTAGGCTAGAGATTTTTATTGTATCTGCTGTAATGAAGTGTGATCTAATAACTCCATTCTTGCATGAAAGATGCCAAGCCAAAGCCTCCTTTATTAGTCTTTTCTCTAGAAAATGTTCTCAAGTTTTTCTACAGGGCCTCATTTCCAGTGATGGGGTCATTCGAGCTTTTCTTTTTCAGCCTCTTTTCCTGATTCTCTATGACTTGCTTGCATTGGGGGCTTGTGGTTTGGGTTTGTGGCTTAACAGGCCACACATAGGGGCATTCTGAAAAAGAGAACATTGGCCCGAGGGACTCCCAGGCTGTGGTTCTGGGGGTTGGGGCCATGCACAGGAGCATTTGCTCCTCTGAGCTGGCTGTCCAGGAAGCCGCTGACAGACGCCTCCGCAGCTCTCTGGGAAGAGCAGAGAAGAGCGTGCCGGAGCCGTGACGCTGGCAGCTGATTGACAGCAGGCTGTGTACAGGGCTCCCTAGGCTCTGTCAAGCAGTTGATGTTGAGGTGGGGCCTAGCTGAGAGTATGTGCTCTGGCAGTTCAGAAGCCTGCTGCTCTGCCCAGGAGCCAGGTGGAAGGCACCCCGAATCTCCTAGATTCCTTAACCTGGAGGGGACCCTTTCTTGGCTTGCCTCTCCTGGCTTCCTCGTGAGTCTAGCTTGTTCCTTCCACTGGAGTCTGAGCAGCCCCATTTTCTCATTGGCTTGTCTGCAAAAGAACTGTAGGTTGGAATGGCCTAGAATGTCATGAGTGGTATTTGGAGGGCACCACTTTAAAGGATACTTTGCTGAAGGTAAGAAGTACCTTCCTGACCTTTGACTTCTTCCTTGTGTAGAGGCAGAGCCTGACTCTCCAAGGCATATGCAGAGTATGGGCCTGGGGGTGGGCTGTCTCCTGCTGCTGGGAAGCCAGAGGCTGGCTGCTGCTCCTCCTGCCGTTACAAGTCAGTAAGAATTTGCAGTGAGAGATGAAGAGCACAGGATGAGGGTGGGGGTATAGGCCAACTCTGAGTGTCCTGTGGCTCCTCCACTGAGCCCAGACTGCATGGCTGATAGAACTAGCACCTTGTCTCTCCAGCCTGGCAAGCTTGGGCTAGCTTTGCCTGTTGCATTTGGTTGCCATGGCAGCAGAAAAAAAACGAGGAAGAATGGAAACATCTGGCAAGCAGATGCAGAAACTTGACTGTTCAGTTTTCCTTCCTGGTCTAGGAGACGACGTTTGTGACGGTCACAGGTAGGGAAGAGGTGGCGCTAGTGTAGACCTGGCTCTGGCGTTGATGTCTCCAAGGGCACCGGCACTGGGGGCGCGGTCGCTGCCACACAGTAGTCACGTTTCGGGTTCTGTGTTGGGGGGAAGATGCTGCAGCAGCGGCTCTGCTCTGTGTGGAAGGGAAGCTGCTGCTTGCAGTCATTTTGTTTCTTCCTGGGACTATCCCTCTGGTCCTCCTCTTTTACCTCCTTGGTCTGAGAAGCACGCCTTCCCCGCCCCCCCATCTCCATTAGAAAGGCTATGTTCTAGTGGGGGAGTGGCTGCCTGGTAAGGGGGGTGGGTGGGGCGAGCCTGAGAGGTAAGAAGAGGTGGGCTTGCCAATGGCTCCCATTTAGCATCTCTGTAGTAGCAAAGCAGAGGTGGGAGGAACAGTAGAGGTCAAGGTCTGGTTCTTCCCCTGCACAGACTGAGGCAGGGGGCATGGACCGCACACAGCAGAAGAGACTGGTCCAAGGTCATACGGCTGAGTGGGACTCAGGCTGAGTTCAGAGCAGTGCTTGGGTTTGGGGGCTCACTGGGCTGTTTTCATGCCAGGTGAGGGGTGTTCTTCAGGCTGGTTTCCAGCTCCTGGGTTGGAGTGGGATGAGGAACTGGAGCCTGTGTTCCAGAGAGGAGTTGAGTGGGGGAGGGGAAGGAGCACAGAAAGCCACAGTTGAGTAACAAGGCCACACTTGCTGAATAAAAACCCGCATCAGACAGCCTCCCCCGGGGTGTTGGGAGTATACAGTGAGCGTTGGCGGTCTGTCTGTGTGTGTCTCTTTCTCTGAGAGGAGGGGGTGTGGAGGTGTCTGCCTACTTGGGACAAGAACTTTATTTTATTCCTGCTTTTCATTGTGCATTGCTTTTCCCAAACCCCTTAGGTGGTGGGTGTGAGCACTTTAAAAAATTTGCTGGTTGTGAGCGAGTGTGCCTCTTTTCATACACCCTCCTCTTGTAGCATTAATTCTGGCTGAGCTTTCTGTGTAGAATCCTTGAGGACAGGGAATTAGTTTGGGGGCCTGTTTTTCCAGGAATTGATGGGATACAAGTGACATCTAATGATGGCTTCTCAATAGGGGAGCCCCAATTCCCCATAGCTTTCTAACCTCCAGGGGAAAGAATAGGAGTCCAGTCCCCCAGCCACAGGTTTATTACACTTTAAAAGAGCCCCACCTAGATAAGGTGCTTATAGGGGTGTTTCTAGGAAATGATTTGTTTAGAAGCTAATTGTTTGGCACTTTGAGCTTTCTGGGAGAGAAGTGCCTTGGAAGTAAAAATAGAGCGTACCTGAGATTTAAATTCTGGAGTCTCCACTGGTAACAGCCACAACAAAGCTTTTCATTTAGTGTAATGTGTCATGGTTCTCAAAAGGTCATTAGGATCCACACAACCATTTTTGAGATGAGAATAGTTTTAGTCCCATTTTGCAGAAATGGAAACTGAGGACCAAAGAAATAACGTGACTTGTGGAGGAGTGACCAAACTGTAGAGTTTTGTTGAAACCTGGTTATTCCGGGCTCCTGGTCTTTCCACCACCCCAGGATCCTCTTGGTTTGGAGATGAGGGTTGGGACTGAGAAGAGCAGCAACAGTCTACTTCTGTCACACGTTGGGACTTGCCATGGGATGATGTCTCTGTGGCAAAACCCAGGTGTTGGAGTCCAGCTTCTGTCCTGGGCAAGTCATTCATCTCACTTAGCCTCAGTTTTCTCATCTACAAAATGGATATGGTAAAGCTGGCTCTCCAGAGTTAAGGGACATAATGCAGGCTGAGTGCCTGGCATGTAGTAGGTGCTGGACAAGTCCAGTGCAGTACCTCTGCTTGCTTGACCTTGTGAACCGACCCTAGGGTTTGCTGGTTCTTGGCTTGGTGACCTACCTATTAAGACATCGATAGGGGAGGGATGCCTGGGTGGCTCAGTCAGTTAAGCATCTGCCTTCCGCTCAGGCTGTGATCCCAGTGTCCTGGGATCGAGTCCCACATTGGGCTCCTTGCTCTGCGGGGGGCCTGCTTCTCCTCTGCCTCTACCTGAGTTCCTGCCTGTACTATCTCTCTGACAAATAAATAAATAAAATCTTTAAAAGAAAAAAAAAAGACAGCGATAGGGTAGGGAAGGGTGTTGCTGTGATCCCGCTTTAGCTTACTCTTGTTCATGATGTTACTTAGAGGCATCTGGGGATCCCAGTAACCAAACTCACCTCAATTCAGACCCAACAGAAGAAAATGACTTCTGAATTTATAACCTCCCTCTTACCACACTGTCAGTGTTGTATACATTTGCTCCTGGGTAAGTAGGTAGCAGAAGCAGTTCCTTTTATAGAGGAGGAAACTGAGGGACAGAGAAAGTGATTTTCTGTCCAGGCTCACTTGACACATCCTTCAGGAGGTTTAGAGTAGGATGAAATCATTTTGCTACTGGGCTTCTCCAGACTGAGTTTTGTCTAGTTCTAACTTCTTTTGTTCATTTCTGCTGGGAGGCAGTTGAGCTAAAACTCTAGCTCACTGTTTTGAACTTCAGCCCACACCCCTCCAGCAAAATAATCAGCATTCATGTAGCCCAAGCCAAGGAAAGAGACGTCTTTGTTCAAATCATCCCACTGTACTTTGGGAATCCAGAAACCTGGCAAACAGGCTTTTAAGTTAATAGATTTTATTTAATGACACCAAGAGTCTGCCTTCCCATAGCATGTGCAGGTGTCTTGGTCTCCTCTCCTGGGAGCTGTGTGACTCATATGCTTGAGGGCATGCTGTTAACTGAACCACCTTTCACGGCTACTCAGCTCAGGGGCGCAAGCTCCTCTCCCTCAGGAGAGGACGGATCTTGAGTCTGAGGAGTTGAAGACAGAGTCAGTCTTTGCCCCACCAGGCTCTTAAGTGGGGAACACGCCCGTGTTCACTGAAAGATAATTCTTTCAATATTGTCTCACTTCAGGAGGCTATATATATGTAAAACCATTGATAGTCCTGTTGTTCAAAACCTATGGTAAACAACCTCCAGAACTTTCCATCCAAGCCAGCTTTTTAGCCAAGTGGGGAAATGGAGAGAGAGAGAGAGATTCTTTTTTTTTTTTTTTAAGATTTTTAAAAAAAATTTGTTTATTTGTCAGATAGAGAGAGCGCAGGAGCGAGCACAGGCAGACAGAGTGGCAGGCAGAGGCAGAGGGAGAAACAGGCTCACTGCTGAGCAAGGAGCCCAATGTGGGACTTGATCCCAGGACGCTGGGATCATGACCTGAGCCGAAGGCAGCCACTTAACCAACTGAGCCACCCAGGTGTCCCGAGAGAGAGAGATTCTTAAGCAGGCTTCATGCCCAGTGCAGAGCCTGACATGGGGCTCAGTCTCGGGATCCTGAGGTCGTGACCTGAGCTGAAATCAAGAGTCAGATGCTTTATTGACTGAGTCTCCCAGGTACCCTGAGACTTTTTTTATATCCTTTTTTTGGGGGGTACCCAGTGGTATTCCAAGCATGACCACCATGTGTTTTGTTTTGCTTTGTTTTTTAAACTAGTTGTTATTTCAGATAACCAGTTATGTCCCAAAGTCATATTTACCCTTGGGAGACCTAGGAGTTCATTACCGTTATTAAGGAGATTCAGAGGAACATCCTCTGAAGGCTGATCTTGTCAGTGGGCTGAGTGCGTACCTGTGTGCACCTTGTTCTTTCAAAGAGGCAGGTCAGGGACTGCCAGGTAGGGGTTGAAACTGTTGCTTAAGCTGGGAGCTGTCCCTACCCATGGGGAGCCTTGATGAAGACATTCACTGTTTGTAGAGACAGCACAGTCTCTTCTCTGGGGCAGATATAGTTTGGGCTTTAGTCATATCACCTGATAAGCCAGCTTTCTCTGGGTGTGGCTGAGCAGAGGTCTCTGTAAATGAAGATGGAATTGTTCTCATGTTTTTCTTCTTCTCTTGTACTATGCCACCCTCCAGCCCCCACCCCCCGCCCCCCGCCAACCACTGTGTTCCACTGTCCCTCACTGATGTTCAGTGTTGGGACCACAACCAGTCCTTCTCCAGCTGAAATCTTTTCATAATTGGCTCCTTAGGTGGTGGTCGTACCTTCTTTCCTCACCCATCCAAGGTGTAAGACAGTACGGTTGTCTTGAGGAGCTCCCTGACCAGTCAGCATCCCTGAATGGGATGGGGACATGGGGCTAGAAAGCAGGAGGTGATTAAAGTCAGAGCTCAAGATTGTAAGGTACAGAAAGAGTGCAGGTGGACATCATCCTGGACCTTCCAGGCCAGTCACACATCCATCCAAATAGCCTTTCTTTGTCCCACAGAGGAGAAACAGTATAGCCAGTTGATGGAATGTGATGTGGTCATTTAAAATGATGTGGTTGTGGGGCACCTGGCTGGCTCAGTTGGTAAAGCATGTGACTTTTGATCTCAGGGTTGTTAGTTCAAGCCCCGTTTTGGGCACAGAGCTTACGTAAAAAAGAAATAAAAATAAAGAAAGAAAATGATGTTGATGTGTTGAAAATAATGGAGAAAATGTTTAATTTACAATAAGTTAAAAAAATCAAAATGCAAAGTCATAAACATAGTATTATAACAATTTTATAAAAACAAAAAAGCACTCTTTGCTCCACACCACCCCCAAAACCAGACATATAAAGAAGAATGGAAGGATATATACCAAGTGTTAAAAAAATGATTTTCCTTTGGGTAGCAAGACTATGATAATTTTTTTCTTTCCTTTTAGCTTTTTAAAAAAATATTTCCCAAATATTCTATAATAATCCTCTGCCTGTGTCTTAAATGGGAGCAATTTCAACTTGATAAATCCCATACAAACCTATATTATTACTAGACTTTGTGTTCTCAATTTTGGCATAGAGCTACAGCCGCCATAACTGAGAACTCATCCTTATCTCAACCTCCGGAAATCTGAATGTCAGGCAAGACTAGGTTCCAGACAGACGTTTTGGGCATAGTTCTGCCTGGAGGCAGGGGCTGGACAAGGCAGCCTCTCAGGGCCTCTCTCAACCCCCTGTTGGCGATTATCTCTCTGCTGCATGCAGCCTCTGCCAACAGTGAGCGGGCTGAGTGCTGTGACATTCTCTGAGTGGGGAGCAGAAACAAAAGTCTGGCTGGGATGGAGGCCGGGGGCAGGGAATCTGGAGTGAGTGCCTGAGCTGATAAGCAGCCAGTGGGACTTGCACCTCCAGCTGCCAAGCATCCAGTAGAGCTCAGCCCCTTGGAAAGCTGGTCCCACTGCAGTGGTCCTGCTGTTGGCGCAGCTCAGAGAGCACAGTGGTGATGGCTACTTCTGTGAAGAAGTAATGGTGCAGGGTATCGGGGCTCCATCTTGGGGCTCAGGAAGGATCTCTTATCCTTTGTGCAGTAGCGGGTTTGAAGGAAACCGCCTGTCTCCAAGGTGGAAACTAGGATTTTCCCTCGTGGCACCTCTGTAAAAGTGAGCCTGGCGAACGGACACCCAGAGTGCTGCTTCCTCGTTGGGTCTTGTCTGGATGCTCCCTCTCTTCAGGCTCCTGGCCCAGGCCTCCAAATCCGATTTCGCCTCTCCTCGGGCAGAGAGCCTCAGTATATTGCCGCTGCCTGGATCGTGTTGCCCGTCAGGGAACCCAGCCACAGAACGAGGAGACTCACACTTGGAGGAAGGCTTATTGATCCTGGAGTTAGTAGAGTCTGGGAATCAGGCATCAAGCTGTTCAGGGATAGGCACTGAATTTGTTGGAGGCACTTGCTGCCACCCGGGCTTGGAAAGACTGGTGAATGCTGGGGCTGTGTGGAGGCAGGTGAGAAGGGTTCTCTGTAGTGTCTCTTGAGTGTCCTACTGAGATGTTCCCAGAGTCGTGACTCTCTCAGGGCAGGCAGACCTTCTTGCTCCCCTCAGGCAGACGGGAAGCATGGTGTCTCTGGGTCCTGTTGGGGATGCGTAGAGGGGCTCTCCATTGGGGTCCCAGGCATGTTTCATTGCTTCCTGCTCCTAGGCATGGCACAAGGGGTTAATATCTCTGATGGTTCTATTTTGGGGCAAAGGAGTGTTCCTAGAATAGGGTTCTTTGTTAAGTAATCTATTTTGGGAGGCAAGCCCCACTGGCGTTTATGTAAGCAATTCTCTGTATGTATCTGGGGGTGTGGATGTGTGCGCAAGTGATTTCTTATTACTAATTATAAGCAGCTTCTTTTGGGAGCCAGAGAAATGGAGGGGTATATGTGAGTGTGTATGTGTGTGTGTGTGTGTGTAAGGAGTATGGGTTGCTCTCATGTGAAGAGTGGCACAGCTGTGTGTGTGCATCTGATTGGGCAGTTGCCACAGACACCCGATTAAGAGAGTAAATGTGGGGACCTTAGGACAGCAGGCAGGAATGACGGCCTTGGCCCCTTTGTGGGGTGTCAGCCATGAAGGTATGCCCAGCTGTGATCGTCTTGAGTTCCTAAAGCAGGTGGACATTGCGGTCCTCTGGCTACAGTCTGGAATCTGGTATTCTCCAAAAGATCAGTCATGGCACATGAACCACTTCTAGCCTGGAGCAAATATCAGGTTCTACTTCCACTGCAGCCTGGCGCTTACTGGACTCTCCCATGTCTTCCCACAGACCACATCCACATATGTCAAAGCAAGAGAGAAACCAAAGGCCATCCAGCATGGTCAGTGAGACGTCCACAGCTGGAACCACATCCACCGTGGAGGCCAAGCCTGGTCCCAAGGTGAGCTCCTGGCCACTCACTCCTTCCTTCCACCCTTTAATATTGTGCAGGTGCCCATCGACCCCCACCATTGTTTTGTGAGGGAGGCATGTAAGAAGTATCTTCCCCAAAGGACAGATCAGGAACTGAGACCAATTGGGGTTATGTCACTTGTCCAAGAAAACAGGTGATTGCTGGCAGAACTGGGACTGACATCTGAGTCCCTAGATGCCTTCTTCATTTTCCTGACTTGTCTTGGGAGGGCCACACCTCTGTTCACAGGTGTGTTTTGAGACTGCCTGGTGGGATTTGTGACCTGTGGGCCTGAGGAAAGGTGAGATGTGAAACCATTGACTGAGGAGCAGGGAAAAGAACCAGCATTGCAGAGAAGGGGTGAGTGCTGAGGACTGAACCCAGGTAGGATGGTAAATATCTGGAAATTGGCAAAAATCTATGATGGAAATGTAGCTTTGCTCCAGAAAGACTAGGACATATGAGGGCCAACAGCTGCTGGTGAAAGTTCATTGAAAAATCCCTTTAAGTTTTTTCTGTTGTTGTTTTGTTTTTGTATTTTTCCCTCCGTGACCTAGACAGGAAGCCTACTAGGCCTTGGATTCGCCTTTTAATTAAAATGCTATGGCCTTGTGCCCGCCTATTCTGGTCTCCTTGCTATTCTTTTCATCAAAGGGCGCTGCTACTCAGAGTAAGGCAGAGGAGCCTACAGCTCTCCTATCATGTAGGTGCTTTTTGTGACTCCCGAAGTCCCCTAAGTGCTGCTAGAATTCGAGTCTGCTTCTTCCTAGATCATGAAGTCCAGCAATAAAGTCCACAGCTTTGGGAAGAGGGACCAGGCCATTCGGAGGAACCCCAATGTTCCGGTGGTGGTGAGGGGATGGCTGCACAAGCAGGTGAGGAGACTGGGAGGGGAGGGTGGGGGAGGGGGATGGCTCTAGCTGATCTCTGTCCTTACCCTGGCCCCTGGGAGCTGAGAACAGACTCTTAATAAGCTCTCTGTCCCTGGCTTTGAGGCAGATGTGCTGTCCATTTTTATGAGTGGACCGTCTGCTCAGTGGCTATAGCTTCTCTTCCCAGACCCACTTGACCCCTTGGGCTCCCAGTACTACTGGCTGCCCTGGGACCCAGGCACTCACTGGGTGGGTCAGTATGAATCCAGCCTTCCCACCAATCCCTGGCCAGCACTTGGCTTCTTGATGTTAAAGAGCCTTTGCTATCATATGGCTGAAAAATCCCATCTTTTTCTCTCCCCTGGCCTAGCACACATATCTAGCTCTCCTAGCACCTTAGATTCCGACAGCCAAACTCAGCTCATTGCCTCCTCACCCCTTACCTCTCTTTTTTCCCCAGCTTACTTTTTCTGGATCTTAGTGATTATACCATCGTTCTCCTAGGCACCCTGGTTAGAAACAGCTCTTTCTTCTCCTACATCCCTCCACTCATGAAGCCCTGTCAGCTCCCCTGAGGCGATCATGCAATTCTAAACTCGCTATCAATTGTTCTATCCCATGTCCTCTGGCCACAAATAGGCTGTGAGCTCCCAGGGCCAGAGAGCATGTCCCTTTTGTCTCCTTACTTCTCTCCTTGCCATCCATCCATTTGTCCTTCTGCCGATTCATTTACCAAGTGCCTGCCAGGTTCTTTTTTTTTTTTTTAAGATCCCTTCAAAGATTTATTTGTTTCGGGGTGGGGGGTGAGCAAGCGCGCACACGCATGCAGCAGGGAGGGACAGGGGGAGAAACAGGGAAAATCTTCGGTAGGCTCTGCACTGAATGCAGAGCCCAACATGGGGCTTGATCCCACAACCCTGAAATCATAACCTGAGCTGGAAACAAAAATTGGACACTTAACTGTGTCACCCAGGCTCCCTTGCCTGCCATGTTCTAACTGCTTCCACAGCATGGATAAAGAGGTGAATAACGTGGTTCCTGCCACTGAGGAACTCAGTTTCCTGGGGAAAGAGACACATCTCTCACATGTCCTCTCGTCGCCCTCATCGTCTCTCACATAGCATACCATCCAAAAAACACAAACTCTAAGAGCTGTGATGTTAATTTTTACCAAATGCTTTGAGGGAAGACAGAAGAGGATATTATATTATGCACCACATGGAAGAGGTTCCTGGAAGTCCCCTCGAAATCTCTCTCCCATCAAACTCCCCAAGGCAGCTTCCATAGCTTCTCTGTCAGACACAGTGCTGGCATCTCAGTGACCCGTTTCCCTCACAGCTGTGTCTCTTTCCTTGCCTCTCTGCCCAACTCTTTGCCTGAATAACCCTCTGACTTTTCCACTTGCATCCCCGTCCCCATTAAACAAAAGTATGCTCCTTTGCTATGCAGAGGGAGAGGAGTGGGGCTGTAAGTAATTCTCCCCAGCCCCCACTGCCCAGCCCAGTAACTGTTCAGGGCCTGTGTGGAGTGCTGTGGACACACAACACAGAGAATGTAGCTGTGCTTGGGGGAGTCCTGAAAGGCTTCCCAGAGGAAGTGACATTTGCACTAGGTGTGAAAGGATGGAGAGGAGTTTTCCAAACAAAGCAATATGCCAAGATCTTAAAGATCATCTGGTCAGAGCAGAAGATAAAACAAAGATATGCATGAACTCAGCAAGTTAAATTTGTTTTTAGCACTTTAGTAAGTGGAGAGTGAACAAACTTCATGTTGTGCTTAGGTTTAGAGACTAACACAACTGTTACTTTTTAAAATTTAAACTTGTCAAAAAATCTGCAGAAGGGAAACAGTTTTATTTTTATTTTTTAAAAAGATATTTATTTATTTGACAGATAGAGAGCACAGGTAGGCATAGCAGCAGGCAGAGAGAGAGGAATAAGCAGACTTTCTGCTGAGAGGGAGCCCAATGTGGGACTTGATCCCAGGACCCTGGGATCATGACCTGAGACACTTAACTGAGTGAGCCACCCAGGCGCCCAGGAAAACAGTTTTAACAGCTAAAAGCAGCTCTGGAGTTTTCCTAGGTCTGGGAGAAAAATGACCCTACAACCTTACTATTTTCCTACCCTGGCCTTATTTATTTTTTTTTTTAGAATGTTCACAATCACCTAAAGTATTCTTAATGAATGTATTGATTTACATTTTAGATGCAAAAAGACAAGTTCATGTTATGAGGCATTTGATAACAAGACAATCCAGGTCTCTTTACATTGAACGGAAGGAAAATCCATTTTGTATAAATCAATTTTCTCTTCAGCATAAAAGAAGATATTTTCCAGAATAGCACCTAAATAAATAAATAGCTTCCTTTTTGTTAAAAACGGATTTCTTTTTTAATGGAAGAACTGTGTTTTTTGAATTCACATCTTCCTTTCTAAAAGGAGGATATTTACATTAATCTGTTTCCAGGAAACACACAAAACTTCCTGGGGGCAAACCATCATTGAATCTAAATTTTAAAGTCCTATTAAAAAATGACCATGCAATAAACTTATTAATTCATTGATTTATTGAAAGAACGAGTGGCTATGGGTAAGTCTTGGTTCTAACATCACGCCTTGCATGATTGGAAAGGGGGAAGAATATGCTCAGGTATTGTCTGATTAGTTTTTTTTGCTTTGCAGGACAGTTCTGGAATGAGACTATGGAAAAGGAGGTGGTTTGTGCTCGCTGATTATTGCTTGTTTTATTATAAAGGTGAGCTGAGGCTCAGGCCACCAAGGGCTCTTTGTGCGGGAGGGGATGGTGAGGTGATACAGGGGTTATATTTTCAAATTCAGTGACTGGACCAGTGGCCCAAGATAGTTTATAACCTGTTTACTTGCCAAAGTGTTCACTTTTACATGTGTGAATGGCTGGTGACTTCATTTTTACCAGTCCTTATACTTGAAGTGCCACTTGTTGAGTTAAAATAAATAGAATCCAGCTTATCTGCTACATAGGCTTTCCAAGTCTGGAGTTGCTTCTACCCCGTTTGGAACACAGGCATACCTTCGACACCATCTGGAGAGGTGGGAAGTATAGATAAATCACTGTATTTTATAACTTGTTGTCTGGATCTGTCCCCTGTAATATTGGATGAACCAACTTGTGAGTTGAGTTGGCCACATGTACATTTTTGGAGTGCCAGTACAAAGAGTTAGGGCTGTGCAATAGTGAGAAAGAACTAAGACTCAAAATGTGGAGGAAGAGAGAGTTTTCTTGTAAGACAGACTAGGCTGTGTTAGGTGCTTTAGAGGACATTCAGCATGCTTCAGCAATTCAGGGGGAACAGTAAATTAATTCTATGTTGGAGAATTGGGGGAGGCTTTTCAGAATCAATGGGATTTGAATTGGGCTTATAAAGGTAGGTAGAGCTTTGCCTGCGTATGGGGGCAGATGGGCATTTCAAGCAGAGGAAACGACTTGAATAAAGTTCTGGAAGCAGAAGAAAGTGGAAGGACAGACCTGTGAGGCCAAAGTGAGTCTTGCATGCAGGAGTCTTTGCAGCCGGAAAGATGGCTCAGGAGGTCGGTAAGGGCCAAAATGCAAGGGGGTTGTGCTACTAGGTAGAGTAAGTTGAGCTGCGTTTTGCCTCCAGTGGGCAGTCAACAAGTGTCTTTGAGTAGGAGAGCAGCAGGACCAACGCTGTCATTAGGAAGTTACCTCTGTAATGAAGACAGTTTGGAGGAGAAGGAGAATAGGCGTAGAAGGTAGGCTATTTCGCACATGCTCTAACTTCGCCTATGAGGTTTGCTCTTCCCGGAATGCCCTTCCCCATCCTTTAAAACACCTTAGTTATCTCCTTCTGAAGCCTTCTCCGCCTCCCCAGCCTGTGTGCCACTTCGGCCTCTGTGTTCCCACAGCACTTGGCATACTGCCCTGTTTCAGGAGTTCACAGGTTGCACTGAGCATGTCTCTGTGCCTGTGTCTGACCCCGTCTGACTCACCTGTGTCATTACTGCATTAACCGCAAGGTCCCCAGGGACGACCTGAATGGACGATCAGTGATGGCGGTAGTCCTAGGGAGCTATGAGGGGCCTTGAATGGGGGCAGTGGGATGGCCTAACCCAGGGAAGGTGCCACAGAAGGTGATTCTGATGTGTTTTTTCCATTCAAAGACAGCCGAGAAGAAGCAGTCCTTGGGAGCATCCCTCTGCCCAGCTATGTGATCTCACCCGTGTCCCCTGAGGACCGCATAAGTCGCAAATATTCCTTTAAGGTACTGCCCCCATCCCTCCAGGGTTGCAGCTCCGCCCTAAGAAACTTTGTGTTCCTAAAAATGGCCTCATAAAAGCAGTTGTTTTATATGGGGAGTGGGGAGAATTTAAGAAACTAGAATATTTCAGGTGCATGTTAACAATGTTGTAAATTCTTTAAATGATGATACCACATCAGAAGTACTTTCATTTGTATCTGAGCTTCTGAATCCCTCAGCTTTGCTCAAGTATTCAGATCATCTTTCCTTCTCTACTAGTCCTGTGATTCCTAGTCCCCCTCATGCCTTCTTATGACTGTAATTAGCCAGTCTAACTAATGTCCGTCACTTACTGCAAGTAACAGTCACTCATCATGGATTTATAGCAATTCTATTATGAAAACTTACATTGAGGGTTAGAAGCTCATGTTGAAGAGCTTTTCTAGTTTGTCTGCTTTGTTTTTCTTGTTGAAAAGCAAATAGAATCAAATTTGATCTGTTTTCTGGATCACTAAAGATTCCCAGGGAAATCCCTTCAACAGTAAAACCCCTTTTCTACTTTCTGCTTGGTCACATGTCAAGCAAGTGTGGCCGTGATGATTGATGGTGGTCCTTTGACGCCCTCTGGCCTCTTCAGAGCTGGGTGCGGAGGCTCCAGGAAGGTGGTGGTCAGGCCCAAACTCAGGGAATCCTGAGGCCACCTCGTTTGGTTACCTCCACACATGCCTTCCCTGCTGCTTTCTTGGGTCTCCTAGGGATGGTAACTATAGGGTGAGTTGAAGTTCTACTTACCTGGCAGTTGAGTGCAAGTCTCAGCACTGAAGCAAGCGGCCCTTGGTGCCGGTAGCCACAGCGGAACGTCCTCTCACACTGCTCAGGATACAAGGCAATGAAGCTCATTTCAAGTGGGGCTAGGGGCCCCTGCTTCCACTACTCATGTAGCTTAGCTGTTCATATGTTGAGGGTGTAAGGTAAGTACTGGACATTAGGTACTAAAGCAGAGGTTGAACAGAAGTCAAGTGTGCCAGCCGTAGAGAGCTAAAGGATCACGGAAAAGCACAAGATAAGACACCCAGCATTCTCTGTGAGGGTTAGAGAGAGCTGCATCAGCATCTTGATCTTGAGTCCATTGTGGGGGTGGGGCTTGGAAAGTCAGTCTCACCCTCTACCTTTCCCTCTGGGCTGATGACTTAGCTTTGTTCATTGCCAGGTTTGAACTGTCCCTCTCTTTCCCTTGGCTGTCACAAGCCTCGATGACTGCAGAGTTGCTGTCAGTTGAAGATTCTGGGATCCTTCCCTATTTCTTGTTGCATGGCAGAGCACTGCCTTATATTTGTAAAATCATTAATGACCAGAGACTCTAATCCTTGTTTTATAGATTAAGAACACGAGGATTAGAGTACTTAAGAAACTCACTCAAAGTCACAAAGCTGGAAGATGATAGTGACAGAACTTGAAAGTGAACTATGTTCTCTTACAATTGCATTACAGGGAGGGAGGACAGTTTCTTTCTCTTCCTCTCTACTTTTCTTCCCCGTCTTATTTTGGTCACCTCTTGCAAACACACTGCAGGAGGTAGGAAGTGATTCAAATGAATGTCTATTGTTATCATTCTAGGAATACTCTTTTATTTAATCATTCAGAGGCCTCTCCTGCTGATTGGTGGCTCTGAAAACATTGTGTTCAGTGGGTTTTAGACTGGTCTTTTGCAGCCTAAAAGTCTTCCTCAGAGCACCTTCCTTTCTAGGGTTCAGTGTTGCTACTGGGCAAACAGTTGGGATAATGTTGTATGTAATTTTCAGGGACAGCATTTGAAATATGGTCAAAGTAACTGATTGTAACTATATATATTTCATCTTAACACTTCACTTGGGAGGTGTGAAAACAGATTTAGAAAAACATCTTCTATGTGTCATAGACTCTTTTCTTTTTGAAAAAAAATTTTCTTAGAAGGACTTCAGGAAGAGTGTTCCTTAGCTAATTTTTTTGCCTGAGAGACAGAAGGCATGCATGTATGTGGGGGATCCCTGTGGGGGGTCCTCAGGGTTTGAGAGCAGACAAAAGCTGCTGCACGCAGGTCAAGTGGTGTTCTGCTGGTTCTCCACAGACGGCTGTGGTTTCCTGATAGTAGAAGAGTTCCCTTTCCCTTGGGTTGCAGCATGGTTCTTTTAAGAGCCAGTAAGTGGGACCCTTGGGTAGTTCAGTATCCATGTTCTTGGGCACACTGAGGAATGCACAGTGTTTAGTGTCCTGGGCCTTATGCCTGCTTCTGATATCAACTCTTCACTATGTCCAGAGCTGAAATTCTCTGACTGTTGCTAAGGGCACCTTACCTGAGACTGTTGACAGTATCTGTGGTGGTAGATAGGAACAGCCTGAAAGGTTATATGGTCCCTTCCTTGTCTTTCTATTTCAACTGTGCTTGCAGCCTGGCAGCCCCTGTGCCTTTCCAGCTGGTGCTAGATGGACCCTGAGACGCAGACAGCTCTGTAGGAGGGTGAAGCAGGGCTCCTGGTAGCGTCTAGAAAGCATTCTACAATGCCCTAACCAGCAGGCCTTTTGTGCTCTGCTAGCTCATCTGGGTGCCTCCCCATAGAGGTCCTGTTGGACACACAGCTGTCCTTGGCCTGCTGGTCACCTCTGAGCAAGCTTGCCCCTTAGATCCAGGATCTGAAGCCAAAAAACATCTCCATGCAGGAAAGGGTTCAAGGATCCTCAGTGGGGAAAAAAGCCCTTATTGGCCTCCTTTGAGCTGCTCTTCTGTCTTAAGACCAAGTGTTCCTGACCTGAGCTCTACAGTGTCTGTGGATGAATCACATTTTACATTTTTAACCTGTAATGTTTCCTTACATTTTTAACCTGTAATGTTTTCCAGGGGAAAACAGGTTCTGTAGCATCTGTGCCTTGGTCACCGGTAGGAACCAGAAAGCTCTTCATATCACATTATGACTATTGTAAATGTCTTGAAATAGGATTATGCTCATCACCACTTTGAAGTTATAATAATTATTACTACATTTCTTTTTTTTTTTTAGAGATTTTATTTATTTATTTAACAGAGAGAGAGATCACAAGTAGGCAGAGAGGCAGACGGGGGGGGGGGGGGACAGGCTCCCTGCTGATCAGAGAGCCCAATGCAGGGCTCAATCCCAGGACCCTGAGATCATGACCTGAGCCAAAGGCAGAGGCTTTAACCCACTGAGCCACCCAGGCACTCCTATTATTACTACATTTCTTATGTAATGATTTATTAAAGAACCACCCATATCATTATGCCACATTTAGGAAAACTTTGGTAACTATATTTCAGTACAACAAATATCCTTTATTTTATTTGCATACACAGAAACATTCTGAGAAGAGTTCTTAGGATTTACGAAACTGTCCAAAGGGTTCATGCCTCCCCCGCCCAAAAAAAGATTAAGACCCCCACTTTATATTCTTCCTGAAGGCCAGCCAAGACATGTGGTTTTTCACTTACTTATATTCAGCAAACTTTCAATGTGCCCCATTGTTCTACTTGGTAGGATACAGATTCTGGGGACACAACAGTGAGAAGGTAAGGTCCTTGCCTTCACAGGGCTTATATCCTAGACTCTTCATCAGCGTGGGGGTTATTAGGAGGTTAAGAAGAGATTGGGGAAGAGCTGCCCTATTCCTCTCCCATTTCAGTTTTGTCTATCTACTCTTCTCCACCGCCCTGTCACTATTCCGTCTTGGCTGTTGTCATCCCTCCTGTTGGTAACTAACTTTCTGCCAGGACAGTGCCTGCATGGTGAGTACTCTCCAGGTATTGGTTACCCCTGCTTCAGCCTGCAGACTCTGCAGCCTCCAGCCCATCCTCCAGACTGTTCCTGAGTTGCACATCTGTTCAGGCTCTGCTCCCACCATAAACCCGTCAGTGGTTTCCCCCATTTCCTGCAGGAAAAAGCCCAGTCTTGATTTACTAGCCCCAGCTTATCTATCCAGCCCCATTTTTAGCCACTCCTAGCTTAGACTTTCCCTCCAGCCAAGTATGGTTGCCTGGGGGCCCCAGGGCATTCTTGACCACAGGCCTTTGCCTGAGCTTCAGCCACAGCCCTGGACGTTCTTTCCCCAACTCTTACTGGTCCTTCAGGCCTCTGTTTGGGGGTTACCTCCTTCAGGAAGCCTTCCTAGAGCCCTCTGGACAGTTTAGGTCCCTTCTTCTGTATGTCTGCAGCTCTTAGATCACTGCACTTGGTTGATTTACCTGTCGGAGCCTTCACCAGGAAGCCTAGCCCATCAGCCAGTTCTGCTTGGGTAGATGGAGCTGGTCCCATTCCCAGCATTCTGCAAACAGAGACCACACAGAACAGTCATTTATAGTGAAGTCGCAGTCGAGTGCCTCTACTTAGACTTCCCAAGTTCAGGCTTCCTTATAGTTCCTGGTTCGTTCTCTGTACATTAGCAATGGGGAGAAGGCAGAGAAGAGTCTTCTCAACTTTTCTAGAAAGTTTATTCATTCAGTCAGCTTAGATTATTCAAGTGACTGGCCCTACAATAACCTCAGCTACCATACCTTTTGAGCCTAAAAAATGGTAGGCGGTGCTGTAAGTTCCATATATGCATTATCTCATTTAATGCTCACACAGCCTTAAATGGTAAACACCATCATCACCCTCAGTCCCATTTTAGAGATGAGGAAACAGAGGCCTGGGGAGGTTGAGCAGCAGGTCCAGGGATGCCCTGGGGTGCATGTCAGGCTGACTCAACTGAGTTCCTACCCAGTTCAGTGTGCTGCTCACAGTCAGCCTAAAGGTTGGGCATGAGGAGTTCTTTCTTAATGTCAGCAAACGGGCACCGTAGTCTTTGTAAGTCATAAACCTGACAGTCTAATCCTTGACAGTTGCTGTTCTCGTCTCTCATGTCCAGTCCATTCCCAGCTCCTGCTGATATTATCTGCTACTTTTGTCCAGCCTCGGGGCGATCCTCTCCTTCTCAGCCCCTACCACCATCTCTCACCTGTACTCCTGTAGTGGTCTCCTGCCCCCAGTCCCCTCATCTGCCCCAGCCCGGCTCTCACCTCTTCATACTGCAGCCAGAGTGTTTTTTCCAGACAAGAATCTGATCTCCGCAGTCCCTCACCCAAACCCTTTAATGGCGTCTCCTTGCTCTTGTACATGAGACAAAACCCTAACATGACCACAGGGCCCTAGTGACCTGGCGTTGCCAACTCCAGTAGCTTCACCTCACCCTGCTCTCTCCTTTCCTCCCTGCCTGGCACGCTGGCTTCATCCTTGAACATGTCATACCCTTGTCCACTTTGGGGTCCCACACGTCGCTGTGCTACTTCTATTAGAATATCTGCTTGCTATGTAGAGGGCAGCTTAAATGTCACTCCCGTAGGTAGGTCCTTCTCCAGGGCTGGCCAGGGTCCCCAGCAGTCCTCTCTCACAGCCTCCTCAGCTTCTTGGCGACCCTAACTACAATTGTAGGTATTTGTGGTCTTTCTACGTGACTGTAAACGGTCTGGGCCTGGATTAAGACTGTTCTTTCTGGTATAGTGCCTTTCACATAAACAGTCAATGATAAATTATTGTTAAATGAATGAGTTAGAGAATGAGTCAGTCAGTTGATGGGCCCTGGCCTAGGCCTCTGTGTTCTAAAGGCTGATCCTGGGAGCATGAGGTGAGAACATTCCAGCTTCCTTCCCTAGGGCTGGATCAAGACCAGAGATCTAAAGGCCAAGGAATCAGTCTTGTCCTAGGGGCCTTAAGTTTTTGAGGTAAAATCTTCCTTGCTTACACCCTCATTTCCTTTAGGCATAGCCTAAACTTTTCTCTTTGGTCATGCAAAGTTGCCTAGGAGGACTATGTTAATTGGAAAGCAGAGAGCAGAGGGGAAGGGAGCATCTTTGAGATGAGACTAGGGAAGGGTTGAGAAGACTTCTCATCATCTTGGCTCTGGCATCTTCCTCAGACTCAGTGCACTTTGGACTTGGGTCATGGGGCTGACTCCCTGTACTTCTCACTTTTACAGTTAATATGTCTTTTATGCCCAAGCACAGGCAGAATGTAGTTAGGAATCTGTTCTTCAGAACCAAGGGCAGCTGGACAGAGCACATATTGGCAATTTGGTTAGAGGTTGTTTGTGATCATGTGTAGCTCCTCTGTAACGATGGGCCTAACTCCCAAGGCCCATTTGCAGACACACCAACTCTCCATGTTTGAAGAGTGTCCCATGTTAATTTCCTGGACAAGCCTAGCTCTAAGAACAGTAGTATAGTAGGGACCTTCTTTCTCTCTCATACCCTTGAGGGTGCCTTATGCTTGTGGGTGGCCTTGTGTCTGGTGGGGCGAGTGCCTACTCTCTGAAGTTCTGGGAGGAGGCATCAGAGATGTTATGGAGTCCTTGTCCAGGGGAACTTTTCCAGGACTTTCTGCTGATTCATAGTAAGACACAACACATTCCTTTTCATTCTTTTCTCACTGTCCCATCTCCACCTTGCTAAAACAGGAGGAATCTTTTCTGGGACTGTGACTAGCCCCTTATACATGCAAGGAAGGATATCAGGTTTGCTTTGGTCACTGTAGGGACTCTTAGCTGCAGGCTGTTTGCCTGTACTGTCTTGGAACTAGCTGGATAGATTTAGGTATGTCAATGTCACTAGCAGGCCCATATTTTATATGCATTTTGGACTTAGGTGTTAGAGTGGGTTGCAGAAGCCAATGTTGACAGCTCATCTGAGAGGTTTCATCCATGACCATTAGTGATTCTAGAAGCATGCTATTTCCCAGCTCCTAACTGGTTCTTTCATTTTGTTTTCTCTGACTGGCCCTTGCATGAGGTCTGCCTTTCAATCTGGATCCAGATTATTGGACCAGTGATCTGTGTAATCATTACTAATTTCTGGGTAGGACCTGGGAACATTGTATGGAGAAGCTTGGAATAAATCCTGGCTCCAACTCTTCATTTATTCAACAAACATTTATTGAGCACCAACTCTGTGCCAGGCACTATTCCTGGGGATACTTTAGTGAACGAAATAGACAAGTCCTTGCTCTCATGGAGTTTCTATTCTGGAGGGAAGAGACTGATGATAAGCAAACTTGTCTGTAAAATAGATAGTGCCAGGTAATGTTAAATGCTGTGAAGAATCTGTTCCTGGGCATGGAGATCAGGGAAAGTTACTTAACATCTCAGACCTTCATTTGACACATGTGTAAAATAGAGATTCTGTCCCTACCTCTTTAATCGCCGTTGGGATTAAAATGAGATGAAAGTCATGGAAGTACCCGGGAGACACCTAGGAGGCACTGGTCAGCTTTGCTGATCGTCCTCCTCACACCAGCATGCTATGCAGATTTGGTGAGGTTTTTCATTACAAAGTTAAGACAGGCCCCTGCCTATCAGAACACAGAGGGAGGAATGGTGGCGTTGCCTCTTGGTTGCACTCATCCTGGCTGCTTTTCAGTGGTCATTTCTAGTACCTCTTCTCGGTTTTTTTTTGCAAGGATACATGTGAAAGCACCTTGAGGCTTCCTAGCACATAGTAGGTATACAAGGATTTTCAGTCAAATGGCAAACTCTGTTGTGCCTTTGCGGAGAGAGAGAAGAGAAGCAGCTCTGATGGGCACACGTCACATTTCACAGCCAAGCTGGGAGGCCCAGTGTGTACCTGCACCAAGCCACCTGCTGTTGCTGCTGATTGTTGGCTCAGTTCCACTAACTGCACGCTTCAGAAGAACCCAAACAGGGATTCCAGAGAGTTTGCTTTTACAGAGTGAGGGTTTTGGAAATTCTCACAGATGCCTTGATGGTAGGCCCCTCCCTGAGCAGGAATAAGAGAGATAGGAACAGGTACAGCTGCAGGGCCGTACCGTGGAGACCAGACACAGCTGTCCCCGGGGCTGACTGCACTAGGAAAGGGGAACCCCACTGTGATGTTTTCAGGCGTGGGAACAGGCTGGGTGGTGCCTGGGCTTTCAGTCTGGAAGAGGGGAGAACATGGCTGGAGTGTCTTCTTGTTTCGGCTCCTTGAAGTAAAACAGGTGCTGACCTCTCTGACCTGGGTTTCTGCCTCCTGTTTACAGGCTGTGCACACGGGCATGCGAGCGCTTATCTACAACAGCTCCATGGGGGGCTCTCAGGCTGAGCAGTCGGGCATGAGGACCTACTACTTCAGTGCAGACACCCAGGAGGACATGAATGCGTGGGTCCGGGCCATGAACCAGGCCGCACAGGTGCTGTCTCGATCATCGCTGAAGAGGTCAGTTCCAGTGGAAGATCCCTGTCAGAGTACTTCACACACTAGGATGGGGACCCAGATAAGAACATTTGGATGCCCCAAATTCCACCTTTCAGTCAATCGTATTAAGCACTGCCCTTTCTTTGAGGTCCTATTTAACAATGAGTTCTTCTGGGAGGAGAATGCCTACACGGTATGATCCTCCAGAAGTTATCTGGTCCTCTCTGCATTGGGCAGAGAAATGCAAAGACCTGGAAGGGTGAGGTGATTGCCTGGGATATGGAGCCTTGGAACCTGGTGTACGTGTTTCTCATTTGTCCTTTTCTGCTGTGGGGTGGGAGGGAAAGTCTTGGGGCACCAGACTGGGGAAGAGAGAGACAAATGAGAAAGATATGGCAAACTGAAAATGTGCCTCAGACTGCCCACCATGTTGCTGGGGCTAGCCAGGGGTCTATCTTCCAGCTACCCCTTCTCTCAGGTGGGCAAACCAAGGGTACACTCAAGGATCTTGAGATTCCTGAGTCTGTTGGCTGTGGGTAATTCCCTGAGAGAAAGCGCAGGACGAAGAGTGGACTGAGGGTCTTGGAGAGAGTAGGAGAGCCCTGGAAAAGTCAGGGTGTACGTTGGCCGGTCCTCCTCTGGCATGGGCCTGTATTTCACTATCTGGACACTGTGCTCTGGTTAGAAGGCCCCTGACTGTGGTCTGTCAGTAAGGCTTCAGAACAAAAGGTTGTTCTTCAGCAACCTAAAGGAAGGATTTTTCAGTGACTGCAAGTGGATTTCATATGGTGTGTTTCAGCTCGTCAACCACCCCCCCAAAATCCTTCCTTACCAGTGTGTGTGTATCAGCTTTATTTTGGACTGTTGTATATGGCATTTTATAGGACCATAATGCTCCTAGCCTTGGATGGTTTATTTTTTTCCTCAACTTTTACCATTATAAATAGTCCTGTAATGAAAAGCCTTTTACAGGCCTCTGTATGTGTGCCTTTCAGATTGCTGGGTGAGAATACAATGCGTTTCTAATTTGAATCAGTATACTAAGTTGCCCTTTAACGTCCTCTAAAGGACTGTCAGTATAGTCCCCTAACGAGAGTGCTTATCTCCCACATCTTTGCCAGTAGTTGATATTGTCAAGCTTTTAAATTTTTTGCTGAGCTGCTGTATAGATAAATAGTATCTGGTTAGGGATGCCTGGGTGGCTCAGTCCTTGAGTGTCTGCCTTCGGCTCGGGTCATGATCTCGGGGTCCTGGGATCGAACCCCGCATCGGGCTCTCTGCTCAGCGGGAAGCCTGCTTCTCCCTCTCCCACTCCCCCTGCTTGTGTTCTCTCTCTCTCTCTTCTCTGTCAAATAAATAAATTAAATCTTAAAAAAAAATAGCATCTGATTATTTCAGTGTGTATCTGCATGATGGTAGAAATCTTTTCTGTTTATTGGGGGCTTCTCTTTCCCCTTCAGTGAACTGCCTGTACCTGTCCTCTGCCCATTTTTCTCCTGAGCCATTTGTCTTTTCCTGGTGCTTTCTTTTCCTGTGTGCTGTGAAATCTGCCCAGTTGGGGATGCTGCTTAGCCTCTAGGTTGGTGGTAGGCTGTCCAGTCTTATGGTGAATGGAATCTGATTTTCCCTTCTTTTGAAAATCAGGATGCTGTTTACCAGTCTCTAATATTCTGGCCATTTCCCATTCTTTTTGATTCTTCAGAATCACCCGAGAGGTTTCTGAGCCTTTTTCTGAGTTCCCTTAGGGCCCTGGGATGCTGACGCCTGGGGCCTTTCCCATCTTCCTTCCCATCTTGGACTTTCAGTCTCTCATAACTGAGGTTGTTTTCATTTTTACAGGGAAGATCATACTTCTTGATGAAGATATGAAACTAAATCCAGAAGTTAAAGCATTCAGCTTTATTTATATGATCATCTTCCCCAAGCGAGATACCCACACCTCATATTCTTCCCATCCTTCATTTTAATTCTTAGAAAAATAGAAAGTTTGTTTTTGTTTTGCTTTGCTTTAAATAAGCGAAGTTCAGCTCCTTCTAGACTCTGCCCTTCTTGCCATCATTCCTGTGGGCCCATCCACTGTGCATCTGTGCTTGATTTCGTGCCCCACCTTCCTTTTCTTGTGCATGAGCTTTTCTAACTTGAGCTCCGAGAGCTGCCTCCATTATTATACTGGCTCCTTTAGACCAGCAATGGCAAATGGGTTCTTTCTTGGGGTCCCATTTCTGCTCAATTCATCATGGCTGACTAGGGCACTGGGCCAAAGGTAGCCATGAGAATGAAATCAGGCTTAACAGGAAGAAGTACTGTGATTGAAAAATGATGTCTGCCTTGAACTATTCAGGATTAATTTGCTAGCTGAGATTTGGCTTTTTTTTTTTTTTTTCCTTACTGAAGATTTTGTACTTAACTATCCCCAGATTCTGTTTCAGACAGGCTCCATTCCTTTATCTGTTGGGCTGCCTTCCTTTCCTTTTAGGGTCTCAGGCTATTGTCCCTAGATTTTCTCTGAACTTTTAACATTTGTTCTTATTATGCCCTTACTAAATTCTTAAAATCCCATAATCATGCTTGCCCAAGATTCCTTCCTTAAAAAAACAAAAACAAACAAACAAACAAACCAAAAACCCAACTTGTTTTACCTTCTGAGTCTGAATAAAGGCGGAATAACATTTTCCTTTAGCTTTCTGAGAGACGAAATAGTTAGCTAAGTAAATCCAGACCTATTAAATGTTCTATTTTCCCAGAATAAGATGTTCAGACATTTGGTTAGTTAGAATTATTCATCAGGCAGTACCAAATCTTCCTTCTCCTCCAGTCTGGTGATCTGCTTTGGAAAACCTCCATCTGTGTTGAGTGGGGGGCCCCAGTGGTCATGTCTGAGTCTCTGCTCAACTTGATTCTCACCAGATGCTTCTGATCTTATTCATATGGACAGATGCTTTATGTATGTGGTAGTAGGACTCCTGATTAAGGTAACAGAAAATGCAGACAAATTTATCTTTTTTTTTTTTTTTTTAAGATTTCATTCACTTATTAGTGAATGAGAGAGCAGAGCAGGGGGAGGGGCAAAGGGAGAGGGAGAAGCAGACTCCCCACTGAGCGGGGAGCCTGATGCCAGGCTTGATCCTGGGAGTCCCGGATCATGACCTAAGCCAAAGGTGGACACTTAACTGACCGAGCCATCCAGGTGTCCCCAAATTCATCTTAAAAAGGGAGCAATTCGGGGCGCCTGGGTGGCTCAGTGGGTTAATGCCTCTGCCTTCAGCTCAGATCATGATCTCAGGGTCCTGGGATCAAGCCCTGCATCGTGCTCTCTGCTCAGCGGGGAGCCTGCTTCCTCCTCTCTCTCTGCCTGCCTCTCTGCCTACTTGTAATCTCTGTCTGTCAAATAAATAAATAAATAAATAAATCTTAAAAGAAAAGGGGGGGGAGCAATTCATTGGTTACCTTCAGTGAAAAGTTCAGGATAGGTCTAGCTTTAGAAACAGGTAGGCTCAAGGCTCAGACCATATTAGAATCATTGTCTCAGGCTCTGGGCTCTGGCCACCTCCGGTTTGGATTCATTCTTCAACTCCACATGGAGGTCCCTGAAAGATCCTAGATCTGATGGCAGGGTAGCTGCTGGAGCCCTGGAGTCCTGTCATCCAGGGATAAAAGTCCAGCAGGAAAGAGCCAGAGTCTTGTTCAGAGCCATTCCGATTAGACAGGCTTAGGTCACATTTAAACTCTACACCTCTACACCATGTCCTGTGGCCAGGGAATGCTCATGCTGACTGGCACAAGCCCAGGATACATGCTTCACTTCTGAGAGCCAGACCCCAGGGACTGAGGGTGAAGTAGGGGTGAATGCCCAAGTCAGTGCCGGGACTGTGGGCAGAGGAAGGGGAAATGACTCACTGGGATGGGATCAAGGAGGCGCAGACAATGAACATCCAGGCCAGCTGATTCACCCCTCACTTTCTCCCGTATTAGTTTCTTTTATCTTTAGTTTTCTTCCCAGAGTTTAGTATCTGAGGTCAGATAGATGTGGGTTTGAATTCCAGCTCTACTATTTTCTAGCTGAGTCACTTGTACAGATTAGGTATGCTTATTAAAGCTTGGTTTTCTTAGTCCACAGGGCTATTACAAGTGTTAAGTCAAATGAATGAATGTCGGGGCACCTCATTCCGTTTAACGGGCACTCAGTCCGTTAAGCCTCTGCCTTCGGCTTGGGTCATGATCCAGAGGTCCTGGGATGGAGCCCCACATCAGGCTCCCCTACTCAGCGGGGAGTCTGCTTCTCCCTCTGCCCCTGCTCATGCTCTCTCTCTCTCACACACTCATGCTCTTTCAAATAAATAGATTCTTTTTAAAAAAATGAATGTATAAAGTGCTTACTTCATAAGATACCTAAGATACCTTATAGCAGATATGCTACCCTCCATAGGGTTTGGTTTAACAGTGTCATGGGTTCTTTTTTTCTTTATACCCTTCCAGTCTCATTGTTCATCCTCTGGATCACACTGATGAGGAGTCTTCTAGGAACAAATTGCACTCTCTCCCTTATCAGGATGTACTCATCCCACAGCAGTGTGAGTTGTGGTTCTCTTCTGCCCAAGCTTTAGCACCATCCCTCCACCTGCCCCTCCCCTCCTTCCTGCTCTAGCCTCTTCCCACCTTGTTCCTCTGACCCAGGAGCAGAGCTGAGCACCCTTGCTGCAACTCCTGACTTTATCCCCTTGCTTCCTACACAGGCTCCAGAGTTTCTTGATGGAAATTCACTTATGTATTCTTCTTTTTTTAAGATTTTTTTTTTTAAAGATTGTATTTATTTATTTGACAGAGGGAGAGGGAGATCACAAGTAGGCAGAGAGGCAGGCAGAGAGAGAGGTGGGGAAGCGGCTCCCCGTCGAGCAGAGAGCCCGATGCGGAGCTTGATCCCAGGACCCCGAGATCATGACCTGAGCCGAAGGCAGAGGTTTAACCCACTGAGCCACCCAGGCACCCCTTAAGATTTTATTTTATTTATTTGACAGAGAGACAGCGAGAGAGGGAACACAAGCAGAGGGAGTGGGAGTGGGAGAAGCAAGCTTCCATCTGAGCAGGGAGCCTAATGTGGGGCTCAACCCTGGGATTATGACCTGAGCCAAAGGCAGATGCTTAACGATTGAGCCACCCAGGCACCCCTCATTCATGTATTCTTAAGATCCCATCCCACACACCAGAAGGGCTACTATGCAATGCTGCCAAAGCCTGCTTGCTAGCTCCTTCTGTTCATAATTTCTTCCCCCCATTTCCATGTTCTTTCACTTGCCGGACTTTGGACTGTCTTGAAATCTCTCCTCCCAACTCCCCTGCATTGGACTGTTTTTTTGTCTCTGTCTGAGGATGTTTTGTCCTCCCCAGCAAGTTAAAGCAGTAAACAAGGAGGTCAGCTTGCCTTTATAGCTTACAAAACTGACAAGCAGCTCAGACAGGAGGTCCTATCAGAAGACAACTTATCTCTTTTCTGTTTCCAAACCTCTCTGGTCTCTGTGTAACTGTAGTCCTGTCTTATAGTCTTCCTGGACTGGAGGAACTTAGAGTCTAATCACGTTTGGAGTAAAAATCAGTTTCCTCAGGGAGTTTGAGCACTGCATGGGTCTGGTTCCAATGACACCTTTGGCTCATGTCTTGCTGTTCCCCATTCTTCATGCCCCAGCCATACTGAACTTGAACTAGGTGCATTTGTGCATGTGTTCATCTGTTTAGTCTTTTATTCTACAAGGATTTTATTGAGGGCATATTGTGCATCAGACACTGTTAAAGATGCTGAGAAATACAGCAGTGTTCAAACAAAGAGGTGAAGTCCCATGCATTCTTGGATAGGGATGGTGGAGACAGATCATAAACATGTAAACAACAGGACGATTTTGTCATGATCCATGCATGAAGGCAGTAAAATATGGTGATGGGGTGAGAGGAACAAGGGGGCAGGGAGTAGCCACTGTTGTTTAGGTGGTCAGGGAAGATACAGAGGAGAGGCCTGGTTAATATATGAGGCTGAGGCACAGTGCTTTAAGCAGAAGGAATGGCACTTTCAAACACCCTGAGGCAAGAATGAGCTTGGTTTATTCCAGAAACAGAAAGCTAGGGAGGGTGGCTGCATCTAAGAGAGCAAGGGGGAGAATAGGCTGTGATGGGATCTGGGTGAGAGATGGAGGTCCATGGTCCATCTCATAAGGCCCCAGGATCCATCTGGGCTTTGCTCCTATGCTCCCCCAGCCCTCAGCCTTATTAGGAAAATGTCAGTGCATCCTTAGGGCCTCAGCCTAGGTGTTATTTCCTCCTTCTCTGACCCTTCAGAGTGTTAGATGCTCCAGCTCGTCATTCGTTTTGCACAGGACTTTCATGCTCAAGTTCTGTTGGCCTGCTTTCTCATTGTCAACCCTGGTCATCTATAAACTCCTTGAAAATGGAACAATGGCACATAGTAAGCGATCAGTTAATGGATGGAAGTGTGGATATTTGGCTGGCTGGGCAGGTGGGTGGATGGATGGATGAACAAAACAGCTGTAAAACCTTTATCTTTTAGGTGTTCAAACAAGGATTTGGGGTGTTTCAGAGTGATCTGACCACTGTTGTGGGATTGACATGTGGGGACTCGTCCTGCTCAGAAATGGCCCATTCAGTGCTGGCTATCTGCACTGTCTTCAGAGAACTAAATATTTGGCCTTCCAAATCAGGTCATTTTGGGTAAAGTGTAGCTGGAACACCTGAGGTTGGACAAGCCCCTTGGACCCTGAGCAGAAGTAATTTATGGGGATGTTTTCAACCAGGTGCAGGGCCTTGGAGTCAGATTAGATGGGGTTTGAGTCCTGCTTATGTCACTGGTTGCACGATTCAAGGCAAGGTAGTTAACCTCTTAGAGCTTCACTTTTATTACCTATAATGAAAGATGAATAATATCTCTAGCCTTGGAGGATTGTATAATGATAAAAGGAGGTAATATATTTAACTTGCTTATTAGCTCAGGGTTTTGCATTTCGTGAGTGCTCCGTGATGACTGCTGCTGCTACTGTCCCCATTCTTTAGTAGAGACCATTTATTGTAGGTAATCTGGTGCTTACTGAACACCCTCAGCCGCTCTGGCTTGACAGTACTGACCTTGCAGGATTGTTGTAGGGATTAGAGATGGTCTATGTCAAGTTCCTGGCACATAGTAGGACCCAACATATGTTAATAACAACTAAGCATTGGCCACAAAAAAATGAATGACCTACACCTGTGACTGCTATATGGCGATGGGAGGGGAGTGAAGTTGGCCAGAGCGAGGAGACCTGGAGTGACCAGACCTCCTTTATCTGATGTGTCAATCCTTAAAATTTCACAAGGGACTTTGCCAGTAGCCACTTCTCTGAGGCAAGAGGCACCTCATCTTGGCAGTCTGGTGTTCCATTTATTCTTTAACCCTGCTCTTCTTTTGGGGAGGACAGCCTGGAGAACTGGGGAGTGTGTCGTCAGAGCGGTAAAGCCCTCTATTGTTAATTTAGAATAGACTATGAAAGGGAGCCAGATATCTGCTTCACTCCCAAGGGGACTGCCCTATTTAACTCTGGGGGAGAGGAGAAACAGACTTCTGTCTCTATTTCTCTCCATTTCCTTCCTTAAATACTAGGGACTAATTTAAGTGAGCAAACCTGCCATAGGCTCCCAAGATACTTTGGGCCCCTTTCTCTTCAGCTTTTTGTACAAGTCTACGGACTGTGCCTAGGGTCGGTTCTGACTGTTGAGCCCACTGTCCTCCTGCTCAGGACTCAGCTTCTGTCAACATAGGCTGAGCTGGTTTCCCAGGGCAGGACTTCTGCTACCTAATCTGGTTCAGATTAAACTCTCTAAGAATATCAGTGGCCTGGCCCTTGTTCTTGAATTCCTAGTTTGGTCATTTAGGTGTGGAGAGTAGGAAGGGATCCTCTAGTGGGATTTTGGTGGTAGGGTTGTATCTGCCACTGGACCAAAGTCCAACCAAGGCCCTACAAGCTGTCATTTGTCGTTCCCAAGTCTTTGAATAAGAGTTAATGTGTATGGTGTGTGCATGTGTTTAGCATTAAGATAGAAGGAAATAGTAGTTCTTATTTCCTGGCGAGATAAAGGGTTTAAATGCAGAGTAAAATAATAATCAGTGCTTGGTATGATCTGTTAACTTCTAAGTTCTTGTGAAGAAAAGGAAGAAGAGAGAATTATCCCCAGTCTGAGGTGAATGCTTTCCCACTTGCAGGAGGAGACAAGAATATGTTCTAAGCAGGGGCACTTGGTGGCTCAGTCGGTTAAGCGCCTGCCTCAGGCTCAGGTCATGATCTTGAGGTTCTGGGATGGAGCCCCGAATCGGGTTCCCCGTTCAGTGAGAAGCCTGCTTCTCCCTCTCCCACTCCCCCTGCTTGTGTTCCCTCTATCATTGTGTCTCTCTTTGTCAAATAAATAAATAAAATATATATTTTTTAAAAGAATATGTTCCCATCAGACACAGAGCATTGCTGTGATGTGCTAAAAATGGAGGGACCCAATCTCTGCTAATAATGTTTAGCCCCTTGTAACAGGTTAGGGATTGTGTCTGATTGCTCATAATAGAACAACCCAATTTAGACAGCATCATCAAATTGGGTTTCTGTTTCCTCACCTAACACAAATCCAGGCTGGTGTAGTATCTCCGTGATGCCAGCAGGGATCCGGGCTCTTTCTCACTTTCTACCCAGGTTTTTGCAGGTGGTTTTTATCCTTACTTTTGTCACCTTGGAATCCGACATAGTCTAAATTCCAGGCAGAAGAAGGGAAGGGTTAGCTAAGCCAGCTAAGCGTGACTTCTTTTAGACCTTCCTGGAAGACGCACCCGGCAATTCTGTGTACATCTTAACATCTTCTTGGCCAGATCTAAGTCACATGGTCACCCTCAGCTCCAAGGGAGGTTAGGATATGTGACTTTTTGCTGGACTTTGCCACTTAGAAAAAATGGGGTCAAGGACGAGGAAGAGAATAAGTATTGGGTAGTCAGCGCATATGTATTTGAGGGTGCGCTATGTGTCAAGCACTGTGCTGTCCTCTTCCTGTGCACTGTCTCCTTTAGTTCTCACTACAATCCAATGAAATAGGGGTTGTCATCACCATTTTGCATATAAGAAACCTGGAACCAGGGGCGCCTGGGTGGCTCAGTGGGTTAAAGCCGCTGCCTTCAGCTCGGGTCGTGATCCCAGCGTCCTGGGATCAAGCCCCGCATCGGGCTCTCTGCTCTGCGGACAGCCTGCTTCCTCCTCTCTCTCTCTGCCTCTCTGCCTACTTGTAATCTCTATCTGTCAGATAAATAAAATAAAATCTTAAAAAAAAAAAAAGAAACCTGGAACCAGAGAAGTCAGAGACTTGCTCAAGGTCACCCAGCTTGTATTGGGTAGAACCAGCCCTTGAAACCGGGTCTGACTGGCTCTAAACCCTGTGCCCACTGGGTTTGACACATTTGGCCAACAGTGGTCACCGAATGCCAAGAATTCCCTGTGACTTTGAAGAGTCACTGAGTCTAGGTGCTCACAATAATAGTAGTGACCTGCACTGGAAAGGCTTGTGTCACATTAGCTAAACATATGTGCCCTGCATAGCCGACTTTTCTGAATGATACAGTCATTGAGAGCTGAGGGGTGCTTCATTCTTTCCCACCATTGTGCTAAATGGAGCGTTGCAAATCTATTTTGTGACAGATCACCTGATTTGAGAAGTTGGCTGTTGAATTGTAGGGAATGCAGGGAGATGGGGGGAAAACCAGAAAACATTTTTCCTTAAATCACATATCTTAGTAAGTTAACTGTTTAAGTCAGTTAAGAGGGAGTAGAGGACATTACCTTCATCTTTCTTACCTACAGCCATGGCCTGAGTTATTTTGAGCACAAAGGCATCCTGTGTAAGTCCCAGTAGTCAAGAGACCAAGAGCTGTTCATAATCCCAAGTCTGAGGGCCTAGAAGGCTGCCAGGTGGCAAGCAGACTACCATGCTTTAAGCCACCGTCTTTAAGGCTTATTTTGTAGTAAATGGTGGTGGTAATCTGACAAAAGGATTGGTCATTCTCTGTCAACTTTATCACCAGAATGTACTAGTACATATGAGCCTGTATACATCGTATGTGCACACAGAGTAAAGACTAAGATTTATAATTATAAATTAGCTCCATGGTGAGAAAATACTGGAAACCTCCACAATTTGGGATCACTTAATGAGAACAGTAGTAAATGTGGTTACCATGATTAAATCAGGCTCTAGGGTTGTCTGGCTTTGATGGCAGGGACCGTTTTCTCTGCTACCTTCTTATACCTCCAAGTACCTGCCCCAGTGGGGATAGATGGTTGCTCAGTAAATCCGTGGAGGTTGATTGGTAAAGAAAGGAAAATCCCCATTACAGTTGGTTGGGCTGAGGCATCATACCCACAGTCCTTGATTTCTGGAGATGAGGAAACCCCTTTTTCCTTTAAGTTCTAATGCCATTTATGTAGGTGGCTTGTTGTTTCACAACCTGGTTTTTGTGACCAAGTGCTGTTTATCATTGGGGTGGAAATAACAAGGAGGGATAGTTACTTAGGTCTCGCAACTGGAGTAACAGGTTATCAAGCTTCGGTGACTTGGCTGGTGTGTGACCCAGAGGGCAGCCAGAGCTCTAGTCCTTGAGGCAACAGCCTTAGCACAGATCACCTGGGGAGTTTCCTCCACCGAGTGTGAGAAACAGTAAAGAAGATAATGGCCAACTTAGGCAACCTGAAGGCTACTGGTTGGGGTTACACTGATGCAGTTATGGAGGATTAAAGGAAGAAAGGACAACAAAGTTAAGACCTATAATGTACACTGTGGAAAAGAGTTGTCCCTTAATGAACATACAGTAAGAATTGCTTTTTCTGGGTGCCTGGGTGGCTCAGTGGGTTGAGCCTCTGCCTTCGGCTCAGGTCATGATCTCAGGGTCCTGGGATCGAGTCCTGCATCGGGTTCTCTGCTCAAGCAGAGAGCCTGCTTCCCCCTCTCTCTCTGCCTGCCTCTCTGCCTACTTGTGATCTCTGTCTGTCAGATAAATAAATAAAATCTTAAAAAAAAAAAAAAAAGAATTGCTTTTTCTCCAAGTGTAGCCCCTGAATATTTCCCAGATATTCCCACTGCTGCAGCTTATAGAATGGAAGGGCCCTCAGAGATCACAATCTGAATGTCATTATAAAAGGATGTATCAAGACTCCATCCGCTAAGAGTAACCGAGACCAAACTCAGACTAACTTAAGTAAGAAAGAGAATTTATTGGTTCACAGCCAAAAAGTCTAAGGGTATATCTGGTTTAGGTATGGCTAAATCTCAGAGCTCAGGCCAAGTTTTTGGATTCTGTTTCTCTCCATCTACTTTCCTTGGTGTTGGTTTCATTCTCAAATAGCTGATTCCCATATAGTTTTAGCAGCTTGAGACCCACTCCAACCAAAGCCCCAGAACTAATTCTGCCTAGCTTGGGATAGGTGATGTGTTAACCCCTGAACTAGTCACTGAGACTGGGAGCCTCAGCTGGACAGGGACTAGTAGAGTCAGCAGCACCCAAACCATATGAATTGGCAGTGGGGGAGGTGATCCCTAAATGAAAATTGAAATGCTGAAATTGATTTTTTTTTTTTTAAACAGAACTTTGTATTTTCATGGATGGTCAGGAGAGTACATGGACAGTGAGATGTGTGATTGCTTTCCTTAGGTGTTATATTGTTACTTTACATTGATATTTTAACTGTCTCCCAGACTGGATTGATTCTGCATTGAGTCTGTGCTGATTATTGGTAGCTGAGGTTCCTAGTTGTTGTAAGGATGCCTGGTGTGTGGCCACAAAGATGTAAATGCAGCAGCATTTCCACTGTATGCTTTCATGTTGAAATGGAGAGCTGGGCCATCTGAGGAGTGATGGAGCTCAAGGCCACGACCTTTTTATCAAGGAAACTGACTGCCCCAGCCAAGGATCCTTGGTAATTTTCCGATCTTTCTGGGCTAGGCTGGAGTGCATTCTCCCTCTTCTCCTGTCTAAATTTTGCAAAGCCTACGGAGCTGCTGCTCTGTCCCTGTTATCAAGTAATGGGGATGTAGACATAATGAGGATCCTGCCCCAAGGAAGGTGGGTGGGGTAGAAAGGTTTTACAGTAGGAGACAGGCCACGAAAAAGGAGCCCTACTTGATGCCCCCAGAAGTTCTGCCTCTAGCCTCCGTTCACATCCTGACTGATGGCCCCCACCTCATTCTCCTTTGTAGTTTCTAGGTCTGCATGTACGTAGGCCATGGGCACACATGGAGAGGCAGTGGGAACTCCATGGGCTCTGCAACACTATAGTCTTGGGAAAATCATTTATCTTCTCGGTGCCTCAGTTTCCTTATTTCTAAAATCTGACTAGTGGTACTCCAGAAGATTGTTGTGTTCTCATGGGTTCCTGTTTGAGCTCTAGGTAAGAAGTCATATAAAGAGGTTGCTGAGCCTGTGCTCTGCTCAGCATATTGGGAGAATGTTAATTGTGCACTAATTGTCCTTTGGGCTATGCTAGATGCCATTGGGAGAGACCCTGGGCTCAGGAGCCTTTTATCCAAGCTGGACTGCCTCAAACATACAGCTGAACAAGGAGCAAAAGGGAAAGGCATGGGATTGTCACATATATCATTTGCTTGTTACAGAGTATTTATAAAGTACTTACACTATACCAGTCATTGCACAGATGTTCTGGGCATATCATAATTGGCCAGATGGGGCTCTGGCCTCAGGGAACTCATGGTCTACTTAGGCATTAGATGAATAAACACAGTTATGGTCCAGTGTGAGTAATGTGACAGTGGAGTCAGCCAAGGTCCCAATCTCGACTGGGAGTATGTGACTGTAGTGGCTTCCTGGGGGAGGTAACTAACACGTAGGCCAGGTCAAATAGAAGGAATAACAGTTAGGCAAGAAGAAGTAGAAGTCAGGCAAAAGAGAGGAGTAGAAGTTAGGCAGGAAGAATGAGGGACTAGGTGTGAAAGGCATTCCAGGTGGATGGAACAGCCCATGCAAAGGCCTGGAGGAAATTCATGTATGGAATGTGTTCTTTGGGGAGTCTTTACTGCCTGTGGAGCTGTCTAGAATGGGCTAAATGTGCTTCTGTCATTGCAGGGACGTGGAGAAGGTAGAGCGGCAGGCGGTCCCCCAGGCCAACCACACAGAGTCCTGTCGAGAGTGTGGCCGCGTGGGACCTGGACATTCGAAGGATTGTCCTCATCGAAGTCATGAGGATTCCTTTGGCTTTGAGAGGCGGGAGCAAGAGGAAGAACGGTACCGTTCCCAGAGGGACCCACTGGAGGGCAAGCGGGACAGGAGCAAGGCCAGATCCCCGTACTCGCCGGCTGAGGAGGATGCCTTGTTCGTGGACTTACCTGGTGGTCTGAGAGGCCAGCAAGCACAGCCCCAGCGGGCAGAGAAGAACGGGGTGCTGCCCACCATGTATAGCCCAGGAGAGCAGAACGGGACCGGCGGGTATCAACGGGCCTTTCCTCCCAGGAACAACACTGAAAAGCACAGCCAGAGGAAGAGCAGCCTGGCCCAGGTGGAACACTGGGCAAAAGCCCAGAAGGGGGACGGCAGGAGGTCAGTAATGGACTCAGGATGGCTGCTACTCGTGAGCATAATAACATAACAATAGGAGCTATCATTTCCTGGCATGTGCTGCGGAAATGCTGGCCTTAAACTCTCCGCCTCCACTAGCTCCGTAAATTCCTGTAACAACCCTGCAAGGAGAGGGTGATATTCCCAAGTTATAGACAAAGAAATGGGGGCTTGGAGAGGTGAAGGAACCTGTCCAGGCCACACAGTAAGAGGCAAAGCCAGAGTGCAAACCCGGGTCTGTGAACCTCCCAAACCTGTATGAGATTCCATCAGGTGGCTTCTTGGTTCCCCAGTGAGTGTGCCTTGAGACAGTATGTCGGTAGTAGCTGATCTTCTCCTCTTACTCCACCCCTTCCCCATATCTGGGAAATATTTGCAGAGACTAGAGTAAATACAGATCCATTTTCAATTCCAGGCACACAGAGAAGTGCTTAGGCACTGTTGACAGTGGGCTTTATCATACCTATTCCTTCAAGAAGCGGTTTTTAATTATGTAGGGGGCATGCAGTTTTTGCTGTTTGCAAAGCACTGTTTGTATTTTATTACAGTTTTAGATTAAAAAGGGAAATTTTCTGAACATGAAGAATTCAGGGTCACCAGCCTTCCCCATTTTCTCCGGAAGCCACTGTGTTTTGTCCTCCTTATGAAGACAGTGGATGTTTCATCATCCTTGGGCTTCTAAAACCAACCACTGACTGGAGAAGAGATAGCGAAGCCCTGGTGCTTTCAGAAAGCTCCCCGGAGACTAGAAGGGCTATGGTGGATGTGCCAGAGCTCAGACCAAGTCTGCCACAGATTTATCCACCTGATAAACATGCTCTAAAACCCATACTACATTGTCCCTGTTGGTGGAGCCCAGACTCTCCCCCTGTGGGCTGTGGAGGCATGATGCTCCTAAGGGAATAGCCTCGACCTCTTTCCAGGCATGTGGGTGTGCTGTGTGTATGCAGGTTGTGTAACCTCTTGAATCTGGTCTAGGTGGGCAATTGTGAGTTTAGATGGTTAGTTTAGAAATTACCGTGGAGGGGCACCTGGGTGGTTCAGTAGGTTAAAGCCTCTGCCTTCGGCTCAGGTCATGATCTCAGGGTCCTGGAATCGAGCCCCGCATCGGGCCTCTCTGCTCAGCGGAGAGCCTGCTTCCCTTCCTCTCTCTGCCTGCCTCTCTGCCTACTTGTGACCTCTCTCTGTCAAATAAATAAATAAATAAAAATCTTTAAAAAAAAAAAAAAAGAAATTACCGTGGAAATCCCCCAGTGAATTGGTAGACATTGTTGTGGGACAGACCAGGAAAAGGAAGGCTTTTGGTGGTAAGATACCTTCCTTTTCCCACCTAGGACTGACCGGGTGTCAATTCCAGTTCAGATTTCGTGTCTTCTTAAAAACAGAAAGCTGCCTCCCAGAGACACAGGGGAGAGAAGCTTCTATTCTTGGTGCTGGGCTAGGTAGACCCACCCCTGGAAGGTGATTCTAAGTGCCCTCACTGCTGAATGAGGTTGGAAAGCTAGCAGGCATTATATCATGTGGCTCTCCTACTCCAAGGTAAAACAATTTGGATTTTATTTGAAAAAGCAATAGGGGAAGCCACTGGAAAGTTTTAAGCAGGTAAGTGATGTAATCTGATTAATAATTCAGGAAGAAGAGCCCAGGGAAGATGCTGGTGCAGGAGTCCAGGATTGTACCAGTAGAAATAGAAAGAGAAAGATTTGAGATACATTTTGGAGGTTGAAAGAGCAAAGTTTGTTAATGAGTTGGATGGTCAAGATGAAAGAAAGGGAGGAACAAGGATGATCCCTAGAGTTTTGTCTTGAACAACCAGTTGGTTGCTGAGACAGGGAAGGCTTAGGAGGAAGACCAGGGGAAGTCAGTGTTCCCTTTTGGACAGTAAGGTGTTCTAAAAATTTTATTTATTTATTTGAGGGAGAGAGCATTACAGGGGAGAAGGTCAGAGGGAGAAGAAGACTTTCCTCGGAGCTGGGAGCAGAGCCTGATGTGGGACTTGATCATGGGACTCTGGGATCATGACCTGAGCCAGAGGCAGTTGCTTAACCAGCTGATCCACCCAGGTACCCTGGACAGTAGGTTTGAGAAGTCTATTAGCTATCCAGGGGGAGATGTCAGGTAGACAGTTGGGTATGGATTATGGTGTTGAGGTTTGAGTTCTGGTTGGGAGCAGTCATCATATTAATGGCACCTCAGCATTTAGGAGTTAGCAGAAGGGGATCTGGCAGAGGAGACAGTGTGGTCAGAGAGAAGCTACTCATGATAAGTTGGCTATTTTCTCTTACAGATCACATGTCCTAGGAACTGTAGTCAATATGGGCAGGCAAGGGGAGGAAAGGGCAGAGAAATCAGAACCAGGGGAAGATAGGAAAGCTATGGGTTTAGATCAGATGAGCCTGTATTTCTTTCTAAGGAGTTTGGATTTAGTCTTGGAGGCCTGTGAAAGCCATCGATCTTTCTGAAGGGTATTGGCAGGAGAGAGGCATCAGGACACCTGGGGAGATTTTGCGGCTGGACAGTCCCAACTACATGCCAGCTCCAAAACAGCAGGTCCGTGTATACTGTGAAGAAATCTGCCAGGTGATTCTGATGTGCCCTGCCCAAAATTCGAATGGTAGTTTTAGTGACTCCTTACTCTTACTCTTAAAAGTTTTTTTTTAATTAATGTATGCACATAATTTAAGGATTTAAGTAGTATGGCCCCCATCTGTTCCTACTTCTGATTTCTGTCCCTTTGAGGCAGCCACTTTCAATTCTTTCAGTAGTTTTACCAATTTATTTCTGTGTTTTCAAATAAGATACTTACACTGGTCCTTCCTGATTTTTCGATTTTAGTTATCAATAGACATTTTGCTCTAGAAGATAAAGATTGAAGTCTTTTGTTCCCCACTGTGCCTTTCCAATAGATATACACTTACCCTTATCCTGGCTTCACAATATAGCATAATTTTTGTACAGATCACTAGTCAGTTTTTATATTATTATGACACTATAAATATCCACAGCTGGGCCATAACGTACTATAATTAAATTTACTTTGTTGAACAATTTTTTGTTTTCTGACGTTGATAATTTTCATGCTTGTGGTTTACTTAGTTTTCTTTGTACAAATTACTAATTTCATCACCAGATTCATAGCTACATGTCTAAATCTCCCTTTTCTCAGTATCCCCAAATAGTCAGTAATCCACTTACAAAGTAATAAATAAATAAATAAATAAATAAATAAATCCAAATACCAAAGGATAAATACTGAAAAACAAGAGTCCTTCTACTTTATTTTGGAAACCTACTTTCACTCCCTAAAGACCAGCCACCTTGTTCAAGAAAAATTAACCCTGTCCTCCAGCTTGCTTTTTTCACTTGATGTATCAATGTATATGCAAGTCTGTATGTAAATATCTGGATGTACTGTGGCTGTCTTTCCATATCAGCACATACGGACATACATCATTAATTTGAAATAAGCAGAGCAGTCCATCTTATGCATCTGCAGTGGTATTTATATCATCCACTATTGATGGACAGTGAGGTTGGTTACAAACATTTGCTATTACAAACCCTGCTACAGTGACTATCCCAGCCTCGTTGTCTCTGCGTACAAGGGTGGGCGAACCTAGAGAACAGATTCCTTGAAGTGGAGCGACTGGGTCAAAGGATATATGCCATTTTAGTTATGATAGTTATTGCAAAATTGCCCTCCAAAGTGTCCTAGTTTGTCCACCTCCACATCAGCACTGAGAACTACTGTTTCAGGTTAAATCCTTGCTCCGTTGACCACACGGAAGGTGGTTGAGATGGAGAAGGGCCTGGAAAGAGGCAATGATCGAGTGTAATAAGGTAGCCATAGCTTGGGTAGGAGGTGGGGAAGACCCAAACTGAAACAGTGAAGATTAGGAGACTTTTGAGGAGGATGGGTAGGATACACAGATGTTGAGGCTGGGTAGGTACGAGACTTGGTAAATAGCTTCATCGAGGCTGGGAAGGTGAGGAGGGTCACAGGTGGAGCTGACATTTAACTGTTTGGCTTGGGCTTGGTTAATGGGTAGATGTGGTAGAGCCTGGAGTCAGGAGTTTTAACAACACACCCCTCCCTGCCCGCTGTATGATTCTAATGGGCAGCCAGCCTGGAGAATCCGTAGCTCAGAGTGAGCCGTAGCAGAGGGCCAAAGGTGGAACGCTGAGGACCTCCAGCCCAAGGGGTGGACAAAAGCAGTGTCTGTGAAGGCAGTGAACAGGAGATGGGTGCAGGGTCGGGGGTCGGGGAGCAGGGAACTGGAGTGTGAGGGAGGGAGTTTCATTTAGAAAGAGTCTGGTTTGTGCTGGGAATGAGGACTTCTCCTTGGGTTGGTGCCTTCTAAGGAGGCTGGGAGCCACTGAAAGAGTGTCTGGAACCTTAAGTTCTCTGCTGTCTTTTGCTCAGTCACTGGGGATTTTGGTTCCACTGAACGCCTTAATGGGCTTACATGGGCAGACATGACCCGTTCTTCTGAGTGGAGCTAGGATTTTCAAGTTAGGTTAGGAGGCACAGTATGAGAAGAGGAGGACAGGAAGAAATCAGAAAAGGTCACATGGCCAGTGAGAAACCCTTTGTGGCAGGGGCACAGAAAGAACTTTCAAAAGCTGTGTGACTGATAATGCAGTTATAAGCTGTTGGTTGAAATGTCTCTACCTAACTGCTTCTGGCAGCCCACAAGCCTATGTTACTCTCCTGCACACAAGGGCTTGTGCTTGGGGCTCAGGGGCACCCAGGGGAGCTAAAGCATGATGAGTCAGTTGCAAAGTAGATGACAGGGCTGGGAAAAGCGTTGGACTTTCCTTGCATCTGAGTTGGAAGTTTGAGCCTTTCTAATCTAAGGGGCAAGGTGACATGAGGTCTGTAGATAAAAACAGTTCATTGGCCTTGGAAGTCACTGAGTGCACAGCGAGAGGAACTTCAGTCTAGTGATAGAAGCAGATCTCAATGGGCTGAAAGAGAAAAGTGAGGACTTGAAGACACCCCTTTGAGAAGAAAGCTGTTTGTGAGTAAGCGAAGTACATTGTCTCTGATCACTCACTTGTATCCGGGAAGGACTGCATCTTGCATTCTCAGAATTGCTGTTTACCTTAATAGTACATTTGTATTTTCTTACAGTCAAGTAGTAAGTAGATCTGGCTGCTTAATGGAGGAGCCTCCAATGTTTGAAAACACAGAAGAGGGATGGCTGTGCTTTGTATGATTAAGACTGTGCCAATCTCGTTCGATTGGGCACATTAGACATAGGAAGGAGGGTTATTTGCACTGTCATATGATCTTATATTCATGGGTCTAGACCACACAAGAAATTATTTCTAACTGTCCTTTTAGTTCTTGGAGCTGTATATTGTGTTTTCCATCATTAAACTCCTTTAGAATGATGTTTTGCGAGGACAGACTGACCTACCCTTAGAATTCTACATTCTAAGAGATTATTGTTTTGAAATTCTAGCCTTCCATTTTTTCCCTCTGGTATTTCAAGTAATTTACATACCTGTAATAAAAAGGCAGGGGTGAGGATGGAATCAGGCACTCAGCTGTTACAGCGAGGAACAGTATAGAAAGTGAAAGTCCTGCACAATTAAATGTGGACGGTAGGGTGAGGACTATCTGCTGCATACATCATTGGTTATAGAAATTGATTTTACATTTTGATATGACCGATTTGTAGTGGCTGTATAAGAATATCCTTTTTGGTGCCTTTTGGAACAGGGAGGCCCCTTGGAACAGAGCAGGGTATGAGAGCAAGGGACCTGGAGCTTTCTTTTTGGGTAAGGATGGATTTGGTGGCCAACAAATGGATCTGTTCTCAGGGGCAGAGCTTCTCTGGGTACTCTTACCTATTTCAGGGGGATCTTAACCTCTTCTTGAAAACTTTCCTGTGCCCCTCACTCTATCATTGGTTAGTTTTCTTGGTTTGGCCTCTGGAGCTTACCATTGCACTGGGATATTGGGAGTTGCCTGCAAATGGCCATCAGTGAGGGCTTGGGGGAATGGCAAACAATGCAGAGGGCACAGGCTAGAGGATGAGCAGAGGGCTTTGGGCACCACCCTGTGGGGGACTCTGACTGTCAGGCTGGCAGGCACTGAGAACAAGGCTGCAAAACCAGACTGAAGGGATTTGGGAGCAGAGCTAGGATGTACTTTGCGTAGTCTGAATTTTGCATCGGTCAGAGTGAACAATGGTTGATGAAGTCATGGAGTCCGCAGGGGAGGCCCCCAGCCTGGTTTTTGCCACTGCCACCACTGCTTTTTGAGGATTCAGCCACTGCCCCTTGCTCAGAGACACAGTCCCCTCTGACTTTGGGAAAGCAGTAGCAAACCCTGCCACCTAGTGGCAAACAGACACACTAGCCAGACACACTAGACAAGTCTGGCTGAAATCTTAAAATTATCTCCCGTAATTGCAAAGATAACAATAAAAAGAGAAGATATCTACCATTTTTGAATGGCAACTATTTCTAATCCCCACAACAATCTGTTAGGTTCTTAGTACCCTCATGTTATAGGAGGGAGAGTGAGGACATAAAAGACACTGAGGTTGGGATGCCTGGGTGGCTCAGTTGGTTAAGCCTCTGCCTTCAGCTCAGGTCATGATCCCAGCGTCCTGGGATCGAGTCCCACATCGGGCTCCTTGCTCAGCAGTGAGCCTGCTTCTCCCTCTGCCTCTGCCTGCCACTCTGTCTGCCTGTGCTCACTCCTGCGCTCTCTCTGACAAAAAAAAAAGACACTGAGGTCATAGTGAGAAAGTGATTAAATGAGATGAATTTAAGAACAGTTAGAATAGCACTTTTTTTTTTAAGATTTTATTCATTTATTTGTTAGAGAGAGAGTGAGCACTGGCAGACAGAGTGGCAGGCAGAGGCAGAGGGAGAAGTAGGCTCCCCGCCAAGCAAGGAGCCCAATGCGGGACTCGATCCCAGGACGCTGGGATCATGACCCGAGCCGAAGGCAGTGGCTTAACCAACTAAGCCACCCAGGTGTCCCAGAATAGCACTTTTTAATTGGCCACCTGGAGGGCTTGTTAGAACACAGGAGGCCGGGATCTATCCCCGGTGTTTCTGATTTGGCAGATCTGGGGTTGGGCCTGAAAACCTGCATTTCTAATGAGTTCCCAGGTGGTGCTGATGCTGCCTATCCAAGACCATACTTTGGATGCACTGGCTTAGAACAACGACAAGCTGGTTATGCATCAGGACTTTGTTAGACTATGGACAATGCTGCAGAATGCAAGACATAGTTCCTGTCCTCTGAGGATTTCCAGCTTGGCTGGGGAAGAGATGTCTTTCTTCCAAGGATGAAAAGGTTGCATCAATAAAAAGACCTTGGACAAGTTTCCTACAACATAATAACTGGGTCAGAGCAGAGTGGGAGCCCTGAGGGCTGCAGAAGGTCTCTCTGAAGGAGCATAGGATAGTATCATGGAACATGAGTGAGATTTGGGTGAATAGGTCAAGGAAACCCCATACAGGTAGGGGAGGGAAGAACAATGCTATGAGAATAAAGAGAGGTAAAAGGGAGAACCTATTGAGAAGTAGCTTTTGTGCATCAAGCATGAAGGCTGCATTTTCTTGTCTCTTTTACTCTTCAGAATAGCCTTATGAGGGGCACCTGGGTGGCTCAGTGGGTTAAAGCCTCTGCCTTCGGCTCGGGTCTGATCCCGGGGTCCTGGGATCGGGCCCTGCATCGGGCTCTCTGCTCGGCAGGGGGCCTGCTTCCCTAACTCTCTCTCTGCCTGCCTCTCTGCCTACTTGTGATTTCTGTCAAATAAATAAAATCTTTAAAAAAAAAAAAAAGAATAGCCTTATGAGGGAGATACTTCTGTCCTCATGTTACCTATAGGTGAGGAAGCTGAGGCTCAGAGCTGTCGTAAGGTCATCTAGCCAATGGATGGTAGAGCTAGCATTCAAACCCAGGTCAAGCTATCTCCACATTTTCCCACTCTTGAGAAGTTGCCCAGGCATGTAGGAGGCTAGGTGGGATTAGGGTGAGGCTCTCATTCCTGGATCCCAGCAAGTGCAGGGGTGCACCTGGGTTGATGTGCCTCTTTAACTGTTGGGCCCTAGATGCCTGGCTTGCCCCAGCCCAGTCCTGTTGGAGAAGCAGTAAGAAAATGGCAGGACTACAAGGTGGGTTGGGATCAGGTGCTAGAGAGTGGTGAGTTCCAGGCTGAATAAGCAGTGGGGAGTCATTGACATTTTTGGAGCAAGGGAGTGATTAGATCCAAGCAGTTGACTGTGTTCGGTGTGGACACTGGTTAGGAGGGTCTCTCAGTGATCTGGGGGAAGATGATTAAATTAGTATCTGGACTAGAGTGGTAGAAAAAGAAAAGAGCTGGTGCCAGCCACTTCCATTAAGAACCTCCAGAATTTGGTGTGAGGATACCAGCAGAGGGCAAGTCTTAGTGACCGGGGAATTATGAGGCATTTCCTAGAAATAGACACACCTGTTTGGAAGAGCTGACTGATAGCAAGACGGAGAGGAGGAGGCGGGTTTCATCACCTTGCACTTGAAGCGTTGGCTGTGGGTTAGCCAGGCTGCCTGATGGGGAAGCTGATACTCCCAGGTGGTTGGAGAACAAGGTTTTAGAGTCCTCTGCATGGGAGTGACCAAGATCCTGGGCCTCTGCTTTGATGTTCTCTGGGGGTTCTCA